>JAOXOE010033062.1:0-10504 GCA_028565055.1 Phoeniculus purpureus
GCCATGGGCAGGGACATCCCACCCTAGATAAGGCTGGCCAGAGCCTCATCCAGCCTGGCCTTAAACACCTCCAGGGAGAATGACAAAGTTTTCCGTGGCAGAAGTAGGCTATAAAAAAAGTGGTTAAATGAGTCTAACCAATGGGGTTTGCCAGAAAAGCAGTGAAACAGGCGTCTCGTGTGAAAATGACACCACCAAACCCATAAAGGAAAAGAAAACCCAACACCCTGAAGCTCAGTGAGCAAGCTATAATTTAGACATGGTGGGATACAAAGGAAACTGGAAGCATCCACTTTTGTTTGTATGATTTCCCTCTTTAACAGCCTGTGGTCTCCAAGGGAAAGGACCCAGCACCTCACTGGCAGGGTGCAGGACACAACTGCAGTGCATTGGGAGCCGAGCAGTTGCACCCACAGCCCACAAGCTAGGCTGGGGCTCACCATGCTCCACTGAGTAGGGCTGTAGCTGCCAAGGCTACTTCTTTGACCTGATTTGATCTTATCTGCACTTCCAGGTGCCTTTGAAGCCTGATGCTCTCATATTACCAAGGGTCTGCACCTACTGCCTTGCCTACAAGAAACTCAGATATAACTTAGATATGTTTGTGTTTGTTCTACTACTTCCTTATTTAACGTAGGTGTGGGTAGAAAAATATTGCAAGGAGGTGATAGCCAGTGACATCCTTAGCTGCAAAACTCATCCTTTGAACGTGGACCCTCTGTTGTGGTTTTTTCAGCCAAACCCTGGACAGAATCCACCTTTCCAAGTCAGATACATGACTACATCAAGCCTCAGGAGCCTCTCCTCAAGACAGCCACAGGAGTTTGCAAACAAGTCACATGGAACACCCTCTTTACCCATTCCCCAGGGGCCAAGAGAGCTCCCTCTGCAACACTTCCAGCTGCTCTGCACTCAGAGGGTAGCAAGGCCTGAGCACAGGCTTTTTAAAACCTATTACTGCTAGACCACGCAAGAAAATTCCTAAATTTTAAACATCCCGGGGTTTTTTGTAGCAATACTTGCTAGGAGAAAATATGGGTCATCACTACCAAGTCAGGCTGGGGGCTGCAGAAACAAGCTCTCGTCCCACACAGGAAACAGCCACCGATGTGCACTGCGTTAAGTCACACGCCAGACTACAGAGGCCAGAGACTGCTCCTCAGAGAGGACCTACCTCTCACAAATGTTCCCTTTCCTCAGCTACTGAAGGCTACTTTCTCCATCTTGTTCTGGAGGTAAATCAGATATGGTTGAGGAGTTTTCCAGTGCAATCCGCTGGCACAGCTGGAGGGTTGTGACCAGGCTCCGGCTCCTTGTTGTCCTTGGTTAAGAAGACATCTACGGTAAACCTTCTCCTTAAAAGGAGAAAGGAGCCCTACTCAGTGTGTTCAGGAGCATTATGCTTCGTCCTAATCCTCCCAAGCAAAATACACATCTCTGCCTTATGTTATCCGCTTGGTCGCTTTTTCCACCACGCTGTAAGAGAACCAGCATGAGCACACGGCTATGCTCATCGTCTGCAGGTACCCTGATATCTGAATAAGGAAGAGCTGAATTCAAACTGCAGCTCTTATTACTGCACTGCACCCCGAGTCCCACCTCTTCCCTAATCCAGGTGTCCTCATCTCTTTAGGCTGTGCTCAGTGTCACCTACTCCCAGTCCCAGCTGTGCCACCGCCACTTCTCTTCATGAGGTCTCCTCAAAACCCTACGTCACTGCTGCCATGTCGCAGGTGGGAAAACATCTAGTATCTTTGGGCAGAGATGCTGGGAAACTGGTAACAATCATTGTTTGGTAGCTGTCAGCCTCAGGGACCAGACAAGAAGTGACTGAGCAGAAGGGCAGCAGCAGGGTCTGGGACCACGCTGTGCTCATGCTGCCCTAGCTCTGCAGAAGCCACCTCCTGCACTGAGTTTCTTTGTGAGCCTGGCCTTCTGCTGGGTAGGGTCAGTGTTCCTTTAAAACATGCCTCAGTGCACAGTTGTTTCCCACAGCTCTCCAAGGTTCACGCTGTAATACAGTTAGTGAGTCATGCACAGGTTAGTCATAGAGGAGATTTGTTCTTGTCTACAGAAAGTCCAGCACAAGCAGGGACAATGCAAGTTGGCACCAGCTTGTTGTGGTTCTGGCTGGTGCCAAAGGTGAGTTACGTGTCATAGGCAGGTGTGTGGCTCAGACATGTGAGGCAGATAGGGCCACGTGTCCTGTTTAATGCATTTCTGCCGAGACCAAAACTTCAGCATAACCAGTTTAGGTGGTACAGAGTGGGACCAAATCACTTCACAAGCTCCTCTGCAGGCCCAAAGCTGAGGAGATGTGTTCTGGTTATTAACCACCGGACCAAGTCACCAGTGTGTAAAAACGACTTCAAGTTGTAGCAAATCCTCCAGGTCTCTTACCAAAGTTTACTACTAAGCTGGATGAGATCTTGGATTCATCGAGGCTGGTAACCTCACACAAGGCTGGGGCTTTTCCCCAGAATGAGCAAATTGTGCAAGAACCAAATTTCCCTGAATATCTACCTATCCCTAAATGACTCCTGGAAAACTTTTAACCACCAAAACTGCCCTTTCACATCTCACAGGGACAATATAATGTCCAGCAACAACAACATACTTCTGAACAGCAAAACTATCTGGCATTCAGCTGCCATAACGGTAGTGGTCAGCTAATTTTTTTTCGGTGAGCTTACACAGTGGGTGTCAAATCCCACCTGCTGCCTGCAGTGGCACTCACAGTTCTGCAGGACTCTTAGTCAGAACTTGGGCTTCTGAAATGAGAAAATGTTTTCATTCATATTTTAAAATTCCATTCATTAACAGGTGTATACGGTTTGACTTCTTCAAAGTATGCTGCAGACACAGCCTAATAAATCTCCATGACACCTCACTGCATCTCCATTTTATAGATGTGGTGATTCGAATATATCAAAGTGAAATGACTTGCCCAAGGCTAATGAAGGAATCAATGTCAGAGACAGGATTAAAAGTAGAAAAATTCCTGGGCCCCAGTCTCATAACCTGGCTGTGGTCTACATTGCACTTGTATGAAAACAGGAAAGGGAAATGCATCTATTTTGAATATTGTGAGTAGTCCATAGTGGATGGGCAGCCTGATGTTTAAAAATTACTTCACTTTGTCATAAAATATCAGTAGTACATAGGATGTGGTTCTCGTCCAAGACTACACCAAGGTGTGAACAGTGCAATATGTGTCACTGGCAGCTTTTAAAGCAGCAGAGGTTGGAGTAAAAGAATAAAATAAGCAGAGTCTTTGAGATGTCTCTCCTGCCCTGAGCCTCGAAACCAATTTCTTCCTGTGTGCTACACATTTGGTGAAACCTGCTTTGAAGCTGGAGAGTACCTGTTTGGTAACGAATCTGTAGTGAGACACCTCTTGTTACACCTTGAAGACCGAACAAGAGGTCCCTAATGCCCGTTTCTCAAACATTCAGTCAGCACCCACTGACAATTTTTTGGTGGGTCTACCCACGTCTTTCTTGGATGCTGGCACAGAGCTAGGCAGCATCTTCTCTGTTGCCACAGCACAGCAGGAAGACAATGCACCTGTCTGGCCATGTGAAAGAATAATTTAAAGAAAAAAAAAAAGGAATGAAAGTACACTCGTGTCATTAAATATTGATGAGTAAGATTCATTGACTGAGTTGGAGACAGTAGGATACATCTTGAAATAAAACCCTAAGAGAGCCACACCCCCTAGTATGCCCAGGGCCATCCCTTTAAAGGTAGGACAATTATAATTAATTGAGCAGTCTGACAGAAAGCATACATCCATACTCTGGCGCAGAAAGTGACACTGAGCACAGAGCCACCCAGGACACTTGAAGGGTTAATACTGGTTCACTAGACCAAGGACAGTAAATTCTGCCTGTGGCTACCAGCAGTCTATTGTATTATTATTGCAGGCTTTAGAAACAGCTTTTAATTTTAACCCTTTACAGCTCTCCCTGCTATCTTTGCTATAAATAATGTGGCACTGAATTGGCACTGAATAAAATTGAATGAAATCATCCTGGTTGTACTTTTCAATAATTTCACTTTCAGCGTGTGTGATACTGTACAGAAAAAACCCCAGAATCCAAACAACTCGGGCCCCCTGTACACATCACTTTTAACTCTTACAGACCAGAAATGTCATCACAAAACTGAGCCTCTTTCATTTTGCTGGTATCAGTCCCCACTGTTTGTTTGCAGCAAGGATCGCTGAAGAGTAGGATGAGGGGCAATGGGTGTGAGCTGGAACATAGGAGGTTCCATATAAATATCAGAAGGAACTTCTTCACAGTGAGGGTAACAGAGCATTGGAACAGGCTGCCTAGGGGGGTTGTGGAGTCTCCTTCTCTGGAGACGTGTTAAAACCCGCCTGGATATGTTCCTGTGTGACTTGGTCTAGGTGATCCTACTCTGGCAGGGGGATTGGACTGGATGATCTTTCAAGGTCCCTTCCAATCCCTAATGATTCTATGATTTAGAGGTTGTTGATTTATGTAGGGCTGGAAGTGGGAACTGGACTAAAGCAGAGCAAGGTCCCACTCTCATGTCAACTGGTGATTCTTCTGCTGTGGTGAGTTGTCCTGAAAATTTAATACAGTCCTGGGATTAAACAGGCATTGCTCATTGCCATGTGTCTAATGGGAGGTACATGATGGTAACTTAGTGAATTACTCAGTATACTGGATTTCTGTGGTGTTTCCTGAGGTGAAGCTGCCTTCTGTGCTAGTAGAGGTTCTTTCTTTTGCCTTGCTGCTAGTCTTAGCAGACAGGTAGGAAGTTAATGATTAGCAAAATCTCTTATCCATGACTTGAAAGTCAGAGACTTGCAGACCTGTATGTGACAGTATTAGAAAAGTCATGTTCACATACAAAACAAGACTAGCACTATGCCAAACCAGGGTACAGATGCAAACTGGAGCAGAGATCTCCAGCCTGCCCCTGTTTTCATAGCTTTTGTGTCTTCAACAGTAATTAGTAATTACTGTCCCCTGATGGGGACAGTAGTATGAGAGCAGTGGTGCATCTTGAAGATTCTTCAGGAGTATTTTCTTTGGGTTTGATGTGAAGACTTTCTGATCTGGAGATGACATCTGGATGTCAGGATGCAGACCCCAGTGGTCCCCATGCTTCATGAATTTCTCTAGTTCGTTTTTAATATCTCTAACTTACACATTTTTCTGTAGCGGAAAGTTCCCAAGGTCATTACACTTTACGTGCAGAAATACATCACTGTGCTTGTTTGAACTTTGATTCTGTGAGTAGTTTATTGGCTTCACTCTCTTGTGGTATTATCAGAAGTACCAAACGATTACTTCCTATTTATCTTCTTTGCACCATGGCCAAGGTCACACACTTCAAGCCTCTCTCTCTTCTGAACTTAAGAAGCTGTTCCAGTGTATTTGTGTCTATGCCTATAAGGAGAATGTTTAGCTTTTGCTTGGGTGGAAGCCATCCCATCAAGGGGTGAGGTAACCAGCCTGTGAGTGAAGACTGGATCAGGATGCTTCTGTGATGTGGTGGTTGTCACTGAAGAAGATCTGACTTACTGTTCTACCATCATAGAATCACAGAATCATTCAGGTAGGAAAAGACCCTTGGGATCATCAAGTCCAACCATCAGGACTTGATGGTTCAGCCTTCATGTACTCAAAGGTACAACCTTCATCTAAGGCTGTAGCTTTTCTGTTTCCTTTTTTTAGTGAAGCAATCACGCCTGTCATCTGCATGGTGATGGTAGAGGTGAACTATCTGACCTCCTCCTAGCTGTCAAGTCAGTATTTGATCTTTTAGTGATCTTGCTGAAAGTTTTAGCATTTATTAGCAACATCCTTAGGATCTTTGTGAGAGATAATGCTGAGTAACAGGGCTTTGCCCTTTTGGGGTAGGCTTCTTGTGCTGTCTGTGTGCATTCCCACCAGTCCTGAGGACTGTCATGGGCTTCTGATTGTTTTCAGGAGTAGAGCTAAGCTGGTACAGTACTGTATTTTGGATTTGATGCTAGAGTAATGTTGGTAAAACAGTGATCTTCTAGTTTTAACAACTAAAGGGTAGCACTTATCCTGTGTCACGGACTTCTCCGTTTCCCGTGCTCTGGCAGCAAGGAGGAACACAAGAAGCTGGAATGGAGCATAAGCAGGACAGCTGACCTGAACTAGCCAAAGGGATGTGAGGAGCAGTATATAAACTTGGGCAAGTTGACTAATGAATGATGAGCAGTTGCATTGTGCATCACTTGTCTTGTGGATTGTTTCTCTCTTCTTGTTACACATTTTCTATTATTATCCTTAATTTAATTATTAAACTGTTTTGTCATAGAATCATTAGGGACTGGAAGGGACCTCGAAAGATTATCTAGTCCAATCCCCCTGCCACAGCAGGTTTTATCAACCCACAAGTTCTAATTTTTTTGCCCCTAATTCTTTCCCCACCCTGCTGGGGCAGGGAAAGAAGTAGCCAAGTTGCTGCTTGGTGTTTAGTTGCTGGTTGGGATTAAACCATGACATGTGAAGGCAAAGGGAAAGGCAAAAATCAGCTAAACTGAGGATCCCACAGACTTTCCTTATGATCTCTGAGATTCTTGAAATCTATCAAGAAGCCTAGTGAAATGGTAGATGAGTGGGACCAAGGTGCTTGGATGCCTCTTTGGCAACAGTGCAGCTACCGGAGATGCTGACAGCACTGCCCAACTGAGGCTCGCAAGGAAGATACAGCACAGGGGTGAGCAGTAGCTCCTGGCTGAAGTCCCTTGTCAATCCTTTGACAAAGGTTTATGACAGTTCTTCTAATCACTTGTGGTGGCTCTGACTTACAGTCCCTTCAGATTTTGTTGTATGAAGTAAGGACAACTCCTCATTACATGGCAGAGGAATCAAAATGTGAAATGCATGCAAACGCTGTGGGGACTGAGCTTGCACAAAAATATCCTTGGCTGGGGGCTGCTTTTGTCTGCAGACTCTAGTTAAGGTGCTTGTGATGTTCTGTTAGCGTATATACAGGGAATAAATCAAGATAACAAAGTCAATATCCAGTGACATCTAAAATGCCAACCAGCACCAGGTGCTGGCATTTGTTTTGAGGAGCTAAAATAAGGAATAATCTAGAAAACTGGAGCAATTGGTGTAGTTACAAGAACCTATTTTCTAATCTTTTAGACTGTACTGCTCTCCATCCTCTTAGTGTGTTAGTGATTAGATGACTGTAGGAGCATCAAACAGCCCTGAGTAGCGCTGTGAACGGAGCTACTGAAATTTGCCACTGTATTTTTTGAGCTGTTTTTTTAATCTTTGTTATTCCCACTCTTTCTTTGCTTTGCACTCTTCCCTTTGTCTTGTCTACCAGTTCTACTTTGTTTGAGAGCCAAATGGACCTCTTGGAAAAAGAAGTGAAAGCCAGTACTAATCACTTAAGGCATACTCAGCGCTTCTAGGAGTGTGTAGCGGGGAAGGTCTTAGGACCTTTTCTGTCTGATTGTTGTGAGTGCTTTATTTCATGAGCTCCCTGAGTCCCTTATCCTGGAGGTAGCTCAGGTTTACAACTGCAACATAAAGAACAACCACCCAGACCCATAAACTGCCTGGCACATACATGAGAAAGATGTATTGCAGACTCTTCTGAAGGGATTGCAGGAGATATTTTTATGGCAGCCCCTGTAAATACGTAGAGCCACCTGGACCAAGAAATGATGACACCTTTGCTTTTGTATAGGGGAAACTGTAAGACCAGAGTAAACGTATTATGGTGCTTTTTGCTAGTGCTTTCCCAATCACTGGGTGTTTTCATCATCCGTGGCCTGATGTGGCCTTATGAAATAAGGTGATTCCCACTGTGCAGTTTGGAGTTGTGCTGTGTTAGCATCAATGTGTTGCCCAGCCAGCCTCACACAAAGCCCAGACCTGGATTTTCACTGGTTTTGGGCAGCTACCTCGTAGTGAAGACAGGTCTGGTATAAAAGCAGTGCCAGCTGGGTGTTCTGAGCAGTAAGGTCTGGACTTGTATGGTGAGAGGCTGTGTACAGAGATCCTGTCTCTGTGTGTTTCAGTTGCAATGACCAAGTGGTCCCCCAGTCCTTGTTGCATGTGTGCCCACATGCTTGGACCTTCCTTTAGCACAGTGTGTTGCTGAGGTGCTGTTTGTGGGGTCTCCCAGCATCGCAAAGAGCCCGTACAACATGATAAGGAATGTACCCGTGGAATGAGAGTGTTTGAGGGTCTAGTCTCTTCATGAGTAGCTTTCTAGGTGAAGACTTGAGGAAAATGGCTTTATTAATGCAAAGGATACTGCACTGTGATATTTGTTTTCTCTTACACGCCCTATTCAGTGCTTTGTATTTCTTGTATCCCTTTTTCTCTCTGTGTTTGAAGAAATCTCCATAGCAACCTTCCTCATGTGTGGAGGAACGGAGCCAGAGAAAGGCAGCCTGTGAGCATGGCCTGGGTGCGTGCTGTAGTTGTGTCTCCAGCCTTGCCAGTTTCGTTACTGTTCAGTTTGGAGTGTTCTAGCAAAGCATGGTGGTGCCAGTGAGACCCGGAACGGACAAGAATTATCGCAGTGCTGGTTTGAAGGAATCCCTCAAGATCTGTAGGCCAACATCCCACTCTAAGCAGGACCGTTGTTGACTGTACATCAACACAAGGGTGGGATTAGAAGAAAAAGGGAAAACACCATGAAACGAAATTAAGGAGGTTGTATGCAGATCTCGAACATACAAGAGGAATTTTTCATTTTTAACAAAGCTCCCTTGTAGGAGCAGGGAGATAGAGAAAGGAAGATGAGTCTGTGCACAGACCTAGCTGGAGAGTAAAGATAAAAAAGCAACCATAAAATATTCTCCCCAATTTATGGGAGACCCCAAGGTTACAACTGAGAAGCTGATGCTGGGATCACTGCCCAAGGCTGCCCTAGGTGGAGCAATACTGCTTCTGTTGCCCAGAAACAAGATGCAGGGGAAGGCAAATTTAACTCCACTAAACAGCTAAGTCTGGCTCTAGCACGTAGTTTCTTAAGACGTTCACATGGTGAATTCACATGATACATGTAGGGAGGGTGGAGAGAAAGCATGGATCTTCAAGAGGGAAAGGCAGAGAGACAGACCAAGAGCTGAAAACCTAATGCAGAAACACGTATAGAATGCAGGATCCTGGAGCACAGGAAGAGGTATGGACATATTCTCTCAATATGTGCAGTGTTAGAGGAGGTTGCCAGTTGTTTAACTGCCATGTTTGCAGCTATGCTGTGAATCAACACCCCATTCAGTTTGCTCTGGATTGCCAAGCCAGCTGTTGTGTGTCCCCAGCCATGCTGCTGAGTGGAAAATACAAGCCTAGGGAAATATGACTGAGCCTTGGTGAGATACAGTGCAATCATTCCATGGCTAGGAGGCAAATACAAGCATGTTGTGATAAAAAGCCCATACAAGAGGAGAGGTTTTTGCCTGGAAGTTTGTGCAGCTGATGTACAGCAGTATCCCTTCCGGCAGAGAATGAGTGAAATCCTAGGATAACACTGGAGAGTACTCCAGAGCAGGGGTCAGAGCAGCTATCTGGGCCCTGTCCAGTGTTTGAATGTAATACAAGGATGCAACTGAAGGAGATGAATGTCTACAGGGTGAGGTGAGGCTAAAAATAAAAAGTCTCTTCTCTCCAGCTCATCTCCTGCTCTCTCTGTCTGTGTAATGCTGTGTGCCTTCTGAAGCATAAAGTATTGCTAATGCTGGTGGAGAATTCATCGCAACCCTTGACTCTGCCCCCATCCTTGGTGAGCAACTGACAGCATCAACAGAGCCCTTCAGCAAACTGAGGAGCTGTTCCAGCCCAAGAGCATCCATGATGCAGAAAAGAAGCTGTTAACATTGCCAAGAAGAAAAGATGCACTGCTGCTAAACTCGCAACAAAAAATGCTGTTGCCCATCCAGGCAAGCTGACCTGTATGAGTTTCTCAACTTCCTGACCTCAGGAAGTTGTTATGGCATTTCTGGATGCACTTGCCTATGGTGGAAGGACTTCTGAGTACGGAGATGGTGGCTGATGACACTCAAATGGCAGGAGCACAAAGATGTGTCAGTGCAGAACATGAGCAAGCTTACACGACAGAGCCAGGGTCCCTACCACTGATAGTCTCTGGACTCCTTGTCTCCTACCCACGATCTCTCTTAGTGCTTGAATACATGGTTTAGTGGGCACGGTGGCATTGCTTTGACAGTTGGTCTCTTCCAACCTTAATGATTCTATGATTCTGTCCTGGTTCCCTTGTTGAAATAATTGAGGAGCGAGAAAACATGGTGTGGGTTACAACTAAGCTCTTTGGGCTGAAGAGGAAGGTTTCCTGTAGGATCTGGTTCTTCCTTTATTTTTCATAGCAGTTTTAAATTGCAGTTGAAGAAATATGAAATTATCTTTGCAAGATCATAGAATCACAGAATCATTCAGGTTGGAAAAGACCCTTGGGATCATTGAGTCCAACCATCAGTCCTACTCTACAAGTTCACCCCTAA
>JAOXOE010033063.1:0-10504 GCA_028565055.1 Phoeniculus purpureus
CCATGAATCACTGTGACTACGAAAAAGAAAACAAACACTGTAACGTAATGGTTGTGATAGCTGTCACACAGGGGTAAAAAAACCTAGACCTTGTGCCCATTACGGTTCCTGAAGCTCATCACAAAACATAAACGAGATGTAGCATTTATTTAGCCATTTATGCTGATTAGTCTGAGTGGAACAACAACTTAAATGAACAATTGAATTTAAGGGTAGTTTCACCATGTACATGAAGATGTACACTTGAGAAATAGTTGGAAGTTCTTGTGGGAGACCAAGGAGGGAGGTTTGGTGGTGGCAAATTGCAATACCAAGGTTGGAATGGCAGAGAAAGGAAAATGTTAAAGAGTTTGTGGTCACATGAGGGTCTGAGAGGAGGCTGGAAGGAATTAGTATGCTGAGTGTGCCTCTGCCTGGGAACCTGTAGAGCTGCTAGTCTCACACAAGCTTTAACACATCACTTAGAAGTTCCTTCTCAAGGCTGAGTCAGATGTTCTGATGACCAAGCACGTGGGCAATGCAGACTGCAAACAGTTTGATCAGGTTCTACCGATGATACTCAGTACGTTATCACTAAAATTTACCAAGCAAATTTAAATTAGCAATTGTAAAATAAACTCACCAGCTGTATGTATACAGAGCAGTTCAGATCTTAATCTCATCTGAATCATTAGGAAGACAAGAGGACATAAAGAATTGAAGATCATGGAATCATAAAATCCTTTAGGTTTGAAGGAACCTTCAAAGGTCTTCTAGTCAACCCCCGTACAATTGAGCAGGGACAGATACCTTCATAGAATCCGTGGGGTTTGCAAAGGGTGAAACAAAAAGATGCATCTTGGAAAGGGTTGTGGACAAGCATGGAATGATTACAGTGAGTTTGGTATTTTGTTATTGTAGACAAGTATTTACTCTGTCATTAATTTAATATAAAGCAGCATTAGTTTTTTCCAGAAGATTCAAAGTAGCAATGGATAAGAAGTCTTACTAAAATTCATAGCGACATTCAATTATGTTTTTAAGTAAAAGTGAGACTGGAGAATAAATGTAGATTTTAAATTCAGTACAAAACTGTCAAGAAATATAAATTAGACCACTGCTATTTGGATGACAAAGAGGCCCAGCCTCTTCATAAGACTGTGCTTATATTTTGAGCTCTTCGTAACCCTCGCTTTCATACACTCTGAATCCTAGAGATTTACTACAGAAATACTGAAGAGAAACTTCATTTGCCATTCGGTTGTTAGGGGGCTAAGAGTCAAAAGAGTTGCAAAACTGATGTATTCTTCAAGATTTACAGAAACTTTTTTTTGTCTTTGTTGTCAAACAGGTCAGAAAACCTTAGGGCAAGCTTTTATCTCAAAATGTAGGTTATTCTTCTCAACTCTTGACTTAACCTTGAATGCTTCTATTTGATGAACTTTCCTAACGGTGTCAAAAAGCCATAGTAATGAGCGTAGGACAGTCTTTACAGAAGTTTGTTGTTCTTACAATTTGTTAGTGTGAAAGATGGTGCAAATGGACTATACTCCAGTAAATAAGAAGCAGTTGTAATTGGTGAATGTTTAATAGTGATGACAGACATGATTATAAAGCACTTTTCACATATTAGTTGACTTATTGGGGATGAAAAAGTTTATTAATAATTTTATCCAAAAACTTATGAAAGCATTCGTAAGTTTTCTAAACTGTTGAGCCAGTCACATTCTTCAGACAAAGGTTCTCAGCATCTGCTTCTATTAATTAATCTTCTCCAAAAGGTAGATTGGACACATGCAGCTGTGACCTCTTGCTTGTTGTTGGCACAATAAACAAGTGTGTCAATATAGGTAATTCGATGTTTCCAAATACCAGTAAATATAACAGAATTTTCCTTCTTGTATACCCCTGATACACTGAAAGGGTGCCAAGATTTAACTATATGTTGCACAAGACTGCTTTATATTGTGTAATCTCTTGCATCCTATTAGTGCCAAGAGGAAATGGCTCAGGGTCAGTTTAGTTCTCAGGGCAAATAAAATGTAGGCATCTTACTAGAACAAATTGCCATATGAATCTTCATCATTGTAAAGATTGATTATGAGAAAGGTGTAATTTTTGAAGTGTTTTATGGGAAGGAACTGAGTTAGGCATAAGATGAGAACAGTCATGTATCTGTTTTCTATTTTGTAAGAATTACTGCTTTACAAAAAATACTAGTGACTTGGTATTAGAGTGGTATGAATTAATAGCTGAATTAAAGAAATTATAACAACTGCAGGCTTCAGGGCGGGGTAGGAGTGAGGAAATCACTCTTTAAATAGTAAATTGGAAACATCTTGATGTTACTTAGACTCAAGACCTGGAATAGGAAGTCAGTTACAAAAATGAATTGATAAAGTGCTTTTAGCCCCACTAAGTTGTGACAAGTCTGTTGTAAAAACTCAATGTAGTAATAGAAAGATGCCCGGCAAGCTGAAGGTGATCTGTGATCACAGGAAATTAGTTATTCCTGAGATGCAAGGATACCAAATGTGCATGTTAGATTAGGCAGTATGTTCACTCTGTTCTTAATTACCAGTGATTACCAAATAGAGAAGTTAGTTGTCCCAGTTCATTTTTTTCTTTCTAAAGAGAGTTAACATTTTTAATATCAAAACAAATTTTGATGTAGTAATCTTATTTCTTTCAATCAACATGTTGTTCGGCCAATGCAATTTTGGGGAATTATCTAGTGCTGCAAAAGGCATAACTAACTTGTTTTCCTTCTGGCTAGAGGATATTATATTGCTTAGGGAGATTTTAATAGCAGTATTGGACTTTCATTAAAACTGTAGTTCATGCAGAGCTATGTAGGGCAGCCTACTATTCCTTGGTTCCTGCATCTTATGCAAGTTCTGTAATTGAGATGTTCAGTTACAACAGCAGTTGCTTTTACGTACAACTTTTTACCTAGCCAGCCTTCAGCAACTATGAAGAGCTGATCCACACTCATATTTCAGTCTCAGATTTGAAATGTATTTCTGAGGTGTAATTACTATTATTTAATTATTAGGTCATGAGTGCTTTCAGAGTGCAAAGGCTACTACTACTTTCTCCAGAGTGGGCAGCAAAATTAGTGTTGACTTCTGCGCATTATTAATTTTGCGTTCGTAATAGTGCAGTAATTAGTGAAGCTGCCGACGCCTGCAGAACCCATGGCAGCGCGCTGTTCTGGTTTTTGTTGAGGTCTAAAACACTTAGCCAGGTTACTTCACAATTTTATCTACCCCAGCTGAAGATTGCTGTATAGTTACTGCTGCATGTCTTCATCTGATAAAGTAAAAACTAATGATAATATTATTCACCACAGAAAATAATGGAAAATAAATAAGCACTACTTTCAGATATTGTGAGGAAAAAAATAACCCTGAAACATTTAGTAACTGTACTGCTATTAGTTGTTCATGCTTTCATGCCTTTATTAAGTTTCAATTAGCAATTTAATCTGTATATGTTGTGCACAGTGAGAAGTGCTTTAGTTTTTTTGATTGCCATTCTTCCTCTGTTACTTACCTTGCCTCTTAGGAAGGAGTAGTAGTATATTTGTTATATTTTAATAGTTTTTCTTTGGAAAGTACTTTTCTATGTTACTAATACACATTTGTGATCTTGAAAGAAATGCTAAGTGCTGCGGGTAGAACTCCTGGGGAAGAACCCACGGCAGAAGGGGCACCCAGGGGTCAGGAGATGGAGATGTGAGGAGGCAGCTTATTATTTCAGAAAGTCTGGGAGCTGTTCTAACTAGTCTTTTTCCACTTACGAGATAAGCTTAGTAATCCATGATTGTTCTGGCTTCATTGTGAAGTGATTGCCATTACGCTCAGGTTATTTTATACTTCCTGTCATTGCAAAATCTTCCACCACTCTGGTTATGGGACTAACATCTGCTTAGGGGTGTTTTTGTCTCTGCATTACCCATGACTTAATCAATTTTAGATTATGATAAATACAACATAGTGCAGAGCAATTAATAACATTGGCTATGGTTAACCATCATGATGTTTACATTATTGTTTTCTAATTTATTTATGCATGTCTCCTACCTAATAGCAGCACTGGACTGTAAATGTTTACTAATGCTTCCTTCAGCTTGCTTCTTTACAATTACAATGCTAACACAATTAACTCTAAACAAATATGTCTCTATAACAAACAGATTGATCATTACCTATTAGTTTATTTTCCAGTTGAATCTGGAATTCAAAATCTGTTTAACTTGTATGCATAGTATTCATATTTCCTGCAAAATTACTGTCAGGATGTAAAGCTATCCTAAGACAAAGACTTGTGATCCTAGTAGAAGTATTTTTGAAATTTGAATGTTTTCTTTATGAACTCAAGATTTCATTGTGCTTGATGATTTCTTGCATACAGAAGTCAACAGTCACAGTAGCATAACGAATGACCTCAGTCACTTCAGAATGTCACTGATGCTGCACACACAATACATGATGTTCTGTAAAACAGTTTGTGAACTATAATCATTAAGGATGCCTTTCACATATAATGATTGAGATTCCAAATTTTAAAAGAATAATTTTTTCCCTGAGACCTCCCTGTTGCTGTCACCTGCTGCTTAAGTTAGGGGTAATAGGAAGCAGAGAGAGGTGGCTGCTGCAGGGGGACGAGCTGAGCAGGTGGAGTAAGCCTGACGAATTTTGGAGTCCTTGTCTGGGGACAAGCAGAGACAGAAGGTTAACTCATATGCTGGAATACCATGAACAAATATGACTTCACCAAATCCATAAAACTTCACCCCTTATTTCCTGCATAAAATGCTCTTACTAAATTGAGAGTGGTCCTTCCATATGTCATAAATCTTCCTCTGATCAGGTACAATTTCCATTGCTGGAATTAAAGTCTCTCTTCCAACGTTAATCTACCTTGTGCTATGCATTGAATCTCTCCTCTTTCTTCAATCACCCATAATGTATTGCCTTGTCCTTGGGCCAAACAACTCCACAAATAGGCCTTCCTTCACTTGAAGCTGGAGTGACCTACACTGCTTTTCCCAATAGGGTCTTTTAACAAACAACAGGAACTCTGTCTCCTTTTACTATCTGTAACAGGTTTGAATGAGCAGGACTGGCTCGATTGGCAGCTCCTCTGCTGTTTACCAGCCATGAGCTCATGCTAGTTGCTGATCGCAAGTTTTAAGAGATACACCCCCTAGAGCTTTCAATGTGTGTTACAGGATAGGCTACAATTGGTAGCAATTAAACTCGGCACAGACTTCAAAGTGATGGTAAAATGAAATACTTTTATTTTTTTAAAGAGCTTCTTAATTAATTAATTAATTAAAACTCCCCTCCTCTTCTTTTATATACTTTGTTATCAGTACAAGATACACTTAGCTTAACACTATTGGTTACAATAATGTTACCTAATTGTTGCTCTTAAGACTTGTTGGTTACTTTGTATCTACAGAAAGGTTAAAAAAGTCTAAAAGAAAGAAAGTAAGTATCAAAACAATGCATTCCTGAGTCTACAGCTTTCTGTGGTTATCTCTGTCCAAGGACAGAGTCTGTGAGCCTGCTTTTCAGAAAACTGTACAGGCTGCTCTCCCACAGTAGAGGCTATGATATACCCACCCAATACCATGTTCTCTAGCCCAGTTCTTTACATAATTATTCTTGAAATGAGTTCTGTTGTCTGCCTCAGCCCTTTCTGAGGTGCCATGTTGCCACAGATTTTGTCTTTTAAGGCCTTGGATAATATTTCAGGCAGTTGTGTGAGGTACAGGGTATATCTCCAATGAGCTGGTGGTTGCCTACACCATGGTTAGCACATACCGCTTACCCTGACAGGTCCGAGGAAGGGTGGTATAATCGATTTGCCAAGCTTCCTCATAGTTATACTTGGACCATTGTTCCCCATACCACAAGGGTTTCATCCATCTGGCTTGTTTTATAGTAACATATGTCACAGTCGTGGATAACCTGCACTATAGTGTCCATAGTTAAGTCCACTCCTTGGCCTGGAGCCCATTAATAGGTAGCATCTCTACCTTGATGACCAGAAGTATCTTTGGCCCACTGAGCTAGAAACAATTCATTTTTATGTTCCCAGTCCATATCTATCTTACAAATTTTAGCTGCTAGGTCTGCTATCTAAATGTCAGTAGCCCGGCATTTAGATATGTGGGCATCCATATGCCACACCTTCACCTTCAATCTTTTTAGCTGGGCAAAAATGTCTTGCCATAGATCAGCAGCCCAGACTGGTTTACCTTTACACAGCCAGTTGTTTTGCTCCCACTCTTTAAGCCATCCCTAGAGTGCATTAGCTATCACCCACGAGTCAGTGTAGAGGTAGAGCAATGGCCATTCCTCCCACTCTGCCACATCCAAGGTCAACTAGACAGCTCTTACTTCTGCAACTTGACTTGATCTTCCCTCTCCATCTGTTGTCTCTGCAACTCTTCTAGTGGGCTCCAGACAGCAGCTTTCCATCTCTGTTGGTTTCCTCCTAAATGGCAAGATCTGTCTGTAAACAAGGCATATGCCTTCTCTTCATCTGAAAGTTCATTGTAAGGTGGGGCTGCTTCTGCCTGAGTCACTGTCTCTTTGGATAAAACTTTGGAATCTGTCCAGTTGGAAATCATTTCTGCTATGCCAGGGTGATTGATACCTCCAATATGAGCCCTCTGGGTTAGCAGTGATCTGCTTACTCCAGGTGGTATCTGTAGCATGATGTATAGACATAGTTTTTCCTTTAAACATCCATCCTAGAACAGGGAGTTGGAGTGCAAGGAGGAGCTGTACTTTGGTGCCAATGATTCTGATGCAGCTGGAACACCTTTGTACACAGCTAGGATTTCTTTCTTTATGGGGGTGTAATTAGCCTCTGAGCCTTGTTACCCTCAGCTCCAAAAGCCAAGAGGACAGCCTCATGTCTCCCCCGCTGCCTTTTGCTAAAGTCTCCAGGTCGGGCCATTATCTCTAGCAGACTCGAGCATTATCTCTAGGGGCTGGAGGGAGCTTGGGACAAGGTGTCTCCTCCTGAGAACTGGGGGATTCCCAGCCTCACCACTCTCTGTGCTGGCTTGTCCCAGAATGCCTTTGGGACCTCTGAGGTTTTTGAATGTCTGAGCACTGATGGAGTTGAAAAACCACAGCTCTTGCATGGCTCCACTCTAATCTATAGTAAAAACAGAATGTGTGCCTGCACCAGCTCACAGAGTCTTTGTTGTTAATGGTCTCAAGACAGATGGAGCGTGTCAGCTCCCCAGAAACTGTCATGTATCTGAAGAGAGGGTGCAGAGAAGACAGAGCCTGGCTCTTTTGCTGGGGTGCTTAGTGACAATGGGCACAAAATGAAACACAGAATTTACCTGGAAACCTTAGTTATGTGAAAGTAACTAAGCACTATACAGGATGCCCAGGGAACTTGTGGAGTCTCTTTCCTTGGAGATACTCAGAAGCTGCCTGGCTTTGGTCCTCAGTTACCATGTCATGGTGACCCTGGAGCCTGAGCAGAGCAGGTTGGACCACATGACCCCTAGAGGTTCCTTCTCACCTCAACCATTCTGTGATTCTGTAACTCAAAGCACACTCATTTAAGTTGAGAAAGTGCATCTGGGTTGCCTGGTATGGGAAGATTTGAATGCTTCCCTATTCTTATGAAGATTGAGGTCTTACAGTGTGGTGGGTTCAAGACCACAATTAAATAGAAGGGAAAAGCAGCTAGGTCTTGATGAGATCTCTGATAGAATTTGCCAGACAATGGGCAGCTTAGGGAAAATGAAAGGGGTTTATTAACTCTATATACAGAAAGAAGAAAAAGGTTGAGCAAGCTAGTGCATACAAACAAAAAACTCTGTCACAAATGCTATCACATGTTCTGAGAAAAATACAGTGGGAGATTACTACCATATTGGTCCTTGGGTTTTACAGCGCAGACCTTGGGAAAGCATGTCAGTCAAGCAGATAGGGTTACAACCACCCTGTCTTCACTTTGTTCTGAAAGACTTGTCAGGTCCTCTATGAGTTGCACACCCTGCTCTACAGATGCCTAACCCTTGGCTGTTCCAGACCAGCGAACTCTTCAGCATAGCTTGTCCAGCAAAATGCTGGTCAGACAGGCCTGATTCCTCAGAGCCTAAACGGCATGCCTTAATGCAGGAAACATGCCTTTTAAAAAGAACTCGGTCTCTTTTCTTGCCAAAGGTTTAAGGATTCTCGAGTCCTTCTGCTTCTTTCAGAGCAGACAGTTCTGGAAAGCATGAAGGAATTCTCAGATGCCTCTCCTGAGGCGGCTTCTCTCTCAATACTTCAGCATCACTATCTTTTCTCAGCAGCAGAAATGAGTTTCTCTTACTGCTGAATAGTGGCTCAAAGATGGCAACAGTCACGTCGCCAGCCATATAATGAGCACAGGATGGCAACAGTTGCGTGACCAACATCAGCAGGAGCCTCCTCCATGCTGCAAATGCAGCTGAGAGACTTCTGTTCCTCTCCTTTCTCTCTCTCTTTCTCTCCTGCTTCAGTTACAGGGAAAAGGGGAGGATTTTTCAGCTCACCATGGGTTGCTGGATGCAGCTCTAGGTAGCTCCATGTGGGGAGGAATTGGCACTAGTGGTCCTGCTTCTCCGACCGCAGTTCCAACTTGGGGGCTGGGCTGGGTCAGGGCCTGCTTCCCCCAGGCAGAAAAGGGCCTGGGGTGAGAGGCAGCCACTGCCCCCCTGCCTCAGGGAGGGCAGGGGGATCACAGTTGCAGGTCAGAGGGAAAACAGCAGTCCTGCTGCCTCCCCTCCTCTCCTGCACCCCCGAGCCAGAAGATAATGGGGGACAGGATGGAGCCTCTCCAGCAAAATGTGCTGGGTGAAAGCTCCCAGAGGAAAAAAGTGTTGGACTCTTCATCAGCCCTCTCTTATAGTGTCACCTAGTGCCCAGCCTCCCAGGACAGGTCACTGAAAGAATTCTCCTAAAGCAAAATGCACATTTTTCTTCATGAAAGCACAACTCTATACGTCTGAAACTTTTGATAATTTTCAAACGGTAACAGAAGTCTGTGATCCATCAGGCCACCACCTTAATTTTGTTTTTAAACCTTCCTATGAAGAAAGGAAATAAAATGCCTATGGGAAAAGGCAAACCTGTCCTTATTTGAGAATGAACCCCAACCCGCTATATTTCATCTGAAGAAAAATGACATTAACTTTAGAATCACTAAATGTCTTAATGCGCCATGCTCCGATCAATGCAGAGATAAGCTGTGTCTATGTCATTATTCTAACTATGTATGCATAACCCACCAGGGTGTGCCTAAGGCCTTGAGTATAGATGACTCCACAGATGGGTTTGTCTCTGGTCAATGGTGTGGAAACCCACACGTATTTCCCTGACAGGGTCCTTTTACACACAACAGGAACCTCATCTCCTTCCACTGTATGTAAAAGGTTTGAGTGGGTGGATCCAGCTCGATGGATTGATCTCTGCATTAACTAGCCAGGTTAGTTAGTTAGGAACTGCAAATCCCACTTCCTAAAAGATCACCCACCCAGTGCTCTCAGCATGGCTTTTAACAAGCCATTATACCTTCCAATTTTAGTGAGGATTAGTGCATAAGAGAGAGGATAAATCTACACTATACCATGCTTTTTGGCCCAATTAGCTACTGAATTATTTTTGAAATGGGTCCTGTTGTTCAATTCAGTCTTCTCTGGGCTTCCATGACACCACAAGATTTGTCTTTCAAGGCCCTGAATAGTATTACAGGCCATGGCATGAGATGTGGGAAATGGCTCCAGCCATCCAGTGCTTGCTTCTACCATTGCTAGCACACAGCAAGTTTGGGGAAGGGGAATGTAGTCTATTTGCCAAACCTCCTCATACCACAGAGGTTTCAACCTCCTTGCCTGCTTGATGGCAGCACAAGTGTTTTACTCAAGAATAACGTGAGAGATTACATTCATTGTTGGATCCACTCCTTAGTCTATGTCCCATCTACAGGTGGCATTTCTAACCAGTTGGATAGATGATGGCAGAGCAGTGGATGTGGTCCATCTTGACTTCAGTAAGGCATTTGACTCAGTCTTTCATAGAACCCTTGCAGCCAAACTTAGGCAGTGTGGTCTGGATGATCAGGTAGTGAGGTGGATCATGAACTGGCTCCAGGATAGAAGCCAGAGAGGAGTGGTCAATGGGATGGAGTCTAGTTGGAGTATTGTATCTAGTGGAGTGCCCCAAGGGGTCAGTATTGGGACCACTCCTATTCATTCATTAATGTCTTGGTTGATGGATTAGGGTGCACTGTCAGCAAGTTTGCTGGTGACACGAAGCTGAGTGGTGTTGCTGACACCTCAGCAGGCTGCGCTGCCATTTGGCGAGACTTGGAGAGGCTGGAGAGCTGGGCAGTGAGAAATTTAGTGAAGTTTAACAAGGGTAAGTGTAAAGTCTTGCATGTGGGCAAGAACAACTCCAGGTACCAGTATAGGTTGGGGACTGACCTGTTGGAGAGCAGTGTAGGAGAAAGGGACCTG
>JAOXOE010033064.1:0-10503 GCA_028565055.1 Phoeniculus purpureus
CTGCTGTTGCAGGTGGATTGGACTAGATGATCTTTTGAGGTCCCTTCCAATCCGTTATGATTCTATGATTCTATGATAAAACCCCTATCCTTTCCTATCAGCCTTACTTCCACCTGATTGCACTTTTCTAACCCTTCCACCAACAGCTACAACGTAAAGGTTTGTGCATCAAGGCCAGCTCCTTATCAGAGTCCAGGCCTATCCAGAGCTCTGCCTTTCCTATGCTTTGCTCCAAGCCTACACACTGTACAATACCCAAGATAAAACATACAGCAGCTCAATACAAAACAAGGCTGGCTGCAGATAAACCAGGAGGGATTTATTTGGTATCAGTCTTCCTCGTGTACTGGCAGTTTCTAGGGGTCTCATTCAGTCACTTGAGAGTGCTGTCCTTGATAGAACATCAGCCAAAACTGTGAAAATAACATGCAAGGAAGTTGATATCATTTCTTGATCTTCATTTCCACAGTTGGGTAGCTATTATAGCAACGGTTTGTTCTTTTGTGGGGATGTGAGATAAAACTTGCATAAAATTCAGCTTAGGAAGACTAATGATCAAAGCGATAAATCAACAAGCAGTCAGAATAGTGAGCCCACTTTGAATCCTCAAAGTGTTTAGTCAATAAAAAATACAAAAGGAACTCACAGCTTTTGTGAATTATTCACAGGCTCCCCATACACACACACCTTGAACATGAAGCATTACGACGCTATAGCATCTTCCCATGTCTACACAGATCATTAGAGATTGGAAGGGACCTCCAAGGGTCATCGAGTCCAACTCATCCTGCTGAAGCAGGATCATCAAACCTAAGGCAGGTTACAAAGAAATGCATCCAGAGGGTCTTAAAATTCTCCAGAGAAGGAGACACCACAGCCTCCCTGGGCAGCCCGTCCCAGTGCTGTGTAACTCCTACAGTAAATTTTTTCTCATACTGATATGGAACTTCCTGTGCTCCAACTGACACCCAGTGCCACTTGTCCTATCCCAGAACGCACGTGAAAAGAGACTTTCTTCTTGACACCCAGCCCTCATGTATTTATGGACAGTAATTAAGTCCCCTTGTAACCTTCTCCTCTCCAAGCTGAGAAGTCCCACATCTCTCAATCTGTCCTCACAAGGCAAATGCTCCAGTCCCCTAACTGTCCTCATGGCCCTCCGCTGAACTCTCTCAATCAAGTTTCTATCCCTCTTGAACTGGGGAGCCCAGAACTGGACAAAATACTCCAGATGTAGCCTCACTAGGGCAGAGTAGAGAGGAAGAAGAACCTCCTTTGATCTGCTGGACACACTCTTGATCCATTCCAGGATGTCTACAGCCTTCCAGGTGGAGTTCCTGTCTGTCTTGGAACATAACATGCTTTTTATATGCTTCACCTGGCATATAAAAGGAACATTCAGAGATATAAGGAAATACATATTCAGCTAACACAGCATTCCATGTCTCCACCAAACACAAATCATTGTGTCTCAAGTGCCACAAGCCTAGCTCTTTCAGTAAAGTGGTGCTTCAGACAGCAAGGAGAAGTCAAGGTCATGGCAGACAGAGGCGGGCTCTTGCATGGGTGGGAGGCAGCCCAGAACTCTGCAATTAGCTGCCTGTAAAGCTCTTCAGTTTCAGTTTTACCATGATCTCAGTGCTGAAAAAAAAATAAATAAAATGCAGCAGCAATTGCTGTATTTCATGTGTGTGATTCATGTAAATAAAGTCTTTTCTCTCAGGTAACTCTCCCAGCCCCAAACAAGCTTCTGCTTTTCCTAAACACCACTTCTCTCTTACTTGTGTGACTGCTTTTCTATTCTCTCCGTTTCCAGGGAGATGAGAGCAGATTTCTAACAAAAGACAGGAGAAAAAAAGAAAAACCCTGCAACTTCAACCCACACAACTGTCATCCTCACAATCTACCTGTGTCTGAAATCCAGCTGCCATTACAAGATTTCCTACCTCCTCTTCTTCAGGATTGATGAGAATAAAATAGTGAGCGGTCTCACATTTTCGCTTGCAAAAACAAAAGTAAAGTGAGAAAGCCGAGGCACTAAGCTGATTCTTTGCTGCAAAAGGGGAAATCCAAACACTTTGCATAAATAAGGGTAAAAAGATTTCTACTCCAAAGTCGACTGCAGCACAGCTGCTGTCCCACCTGATCACTGTCCTGCAAGCAGTCAGGTGAAAACACAGCTTCCCCCAAGGACATTATCATTTGAGGCTGCCGCGGACAACACAATTAGTCTCTCACACCTCTGCCCAACCCCCTCCACAAAATTATGTCCCATTTCATGAACTGCATTTCTATTAGATGCCTTTCCTCCCCACTTACGTAGCAAAACAGACGGTATTTCCCCCTCTCAGATTATTAGCTACGAACTGTTACAACATCTGAAGGCAGTTAAAGCCACTGCATGTCACAGACTGTTCCTGGTTGTTGGAGATGTCAGATACAGCCACCCTCTAGTTGTAACAGAAGAAAAGGGAAGCTTTGAGACCCTGAGGCGGCATCGAATACATCCGGCTTCCTACCACACAGCCGGAAACATAGTCATACTGAAACAGTCAAGTAGTCGGGCTTGCTGGCATGTGCCAGATGGGTTTTGGAAGGTATTTTTTCTGTTTCTTTTTACAGTAAGATTCACTTAGTTGGGAATTCCCTATTCCCAGCCCCTTTCAGTATTACGGAGCCAATTCAAAAGGCTGAGATCCAGAAACAAGCTTTGTTTGTGCCTGAGTTGAAGGCATCTCACAGGTAATGATTTCACATCTTCTTGTGCAGAAGGTTTCAGTGACTGCTGTATTAACAGTGATGGGATGGCTGTGGACATATTCACAATTACAAATCTCAAACTGGGAGATCTTGACCTTTCCAAGTCAAAAGAAGAGCTGATGTGACAGTTTTAAGACTGATGGCTCTTTATGTAAAGTTGAGGATGTTTGAAAAGAAACAACTCCCAACAAGATCACCAGTAGGATGCTTCAGGAGGAGATCATAGAATCATTGTGGCTGGAAATGACCTCCAGGATCATCAAGTCCAGCCCTCATCCCAACATCTCCATAACTCCTAGACCATGGCCTTAAGTGCTCTAGCTACTAATTTTTTAAACACCTCCAGGGATGGTGACTCCACCACCTCGCGGGGCAGCCTGTTCCAGCACCCAACCAGTCTCTCAGTAAAGAACTTCACCAGCAGAATTTTTCAGGAAGTCAGTCCCCAAGACAATTTTCATGCTTGAACAGCCATGTTTCTCAGAGTATTCTCCCCCTACCAAAGAAAATCTGCCTAAGGATGCATTTGTCCAAGATCTCCAGCAGTCTCAGAGAAGCTGCAGCCAGCATGTAGGATGCTTCCCAGAGTCCCTGAACTCACCACTTTGCTTTACAGCCCACGTGCTCTGATGATACACAGCAGAACTGATGCACCCTGAACAAAGTAAAGCCTGAAGTTCTGGACACAAGTGTGAAAATGCATTTCTGGCCTGAATTACATCAGCCAGAGGAGAAGTGGAAACTAGAAAAGAGCTCTGTCTGAAGAAAAGTCCTTAAAACTATGAAGGTAACAGAGCACTGGAACAGGCTGCAGACTCCCTGACTCTGGAGACATTCAAAACCTGCCTGGATGTATTCCTGTGGATCTTCGTGACTCTGCTCTAGCAGGAGGGGTTGGACTGGATGATCTTCAGAGGTCGCTTCCAACCCCTACCAGTCAGTGATAAAACAAGTGGGAAAACTCCACATCTTTTCCAAGGACAAGTGAGATCATAGAATCATAGAATCATTAGGGATTGGAAGGGACCCCGAAAGATTATCTAGTCCAATTCCCCCTGCCACAGCAGGATCAGATGATGCATTAATTCCCATCTTGCATTTACAGGAACATATCTGGATTATGGAAGTCCATTATAGTACTTCCAAAGGTGGTTTAAAAGAGAAAACATACAGCAATTTGAGGACCATCTTCCATGTCCTGAGGAAACCCTAAGGATCTTGGTACCAGAAGCTGGATGAATGTCTGAACCCTTACAATTTACTGAAAAATATTTATCAAAAACCATCAGATGAAGGTTTCCTTCCAAAGGCCACAATCTAGTATCATTTCGAGATATCCCCTCACCCTTCCTGCAAAACTTTGAGGTTTACAGAATGTAAACAGTAAAAACCTTGAGATAGTAATATTTCAGCCTCGATAAAATTACTTAAAGATCCTCAAAGTCACCTCTTCCTTGCCTGCCCATCAGCCCTGGATGTCAGGCAGCAACCTGTAAGGGGAACAGTCCCTGGTGTTACACAGGAGCAATAAACACAAAGTTGTGCAATGCTGCACACCCTGAAGGGTCTCCTTGCACCTATGTCCTTCAAATCCTCACAACACATGGCTTCATGTAAGCCACAGACAACGAGATAAGGTTATAAATAGCAGCAGCATGTCCTAGCTGTTTGCCTCAGTAAATTCCACAGAGAATAAGACTCGGTGACTCAAGGCTAAACAGTACTTGATTCAATAGTCATGGGGAAAACAGTTTAAAACAAGAAGTGAGACATTGCTTTTCCATCCGTACCTAAAAGCTGTGCCCCTCTCGTCTGTCCACAAAGGACAGCTGAAGGACAGCAAGGACACTGTGTGCTGCTGCCAGGGCCTCATCACAGCCAAATCCCTCGCCCATTCATTTGGTCTGCCTCCCCAGTCCCTCCAGTCTTACAGATTTAATAGACATGTACTTAAAGGGTTCCTTTTCTGCGGCTCTGCTTTTTTGTTGCCAAACCAAAAATCTAAAAGCTTTAGGGAAATCTTTCCACAGACACACAGACTCAGGATGTGCCACAAGGACACAGCTATTCCTAGCTTAACGTAGCGTTTAAGAAATCTCTAATCTCCCCAAGGGGCTGTACCTGTGACCGCTGTAACGATGTGCAAAAGAACCAATGCGGTTCCCACTAGAGTCACAATCCATCACCACTCCATTAGTTAATTTTCCATTTTTAAAGCCTCCTGCCTCATTTTTCCTCTCACACAGTACCAGTCCTTAGATCACAGGGTAAGCACAAACAAGCTACAACTGGACACACTATGATCACAACATCTCACAGAATCACAGTTATTGAGGCTGGAAAAGACCTCTGAGATCATCCAGTCCATGACCTAACCCTAACATCACCACAATCACCTAAACCAGGGCACTAGGTGCCACATCCAGTCTGTCCTTAAACACTTCCAGGGATGAGGACTCCAGCACTGCCTTGGGCAGTCCATTCCAGTGTCTGATCACCTGTTCTGTGAGGAAGGGCTTCCTAACATCCAACCTAACCTTCCCCTGGTGCAGCTTCAGGCTCTGCCCTCTTGTCCTGGTGCTAGTTGTCTGGGAGGAAAGCCCGATCTCCACCTGACTATAACCTCCCTTCAGATAGTTGTAGAGAGGGGTGAGGTTCCCCTCTGAGGCTCCTCTTCTCCAGGCTGAACAATCCCAGCTCTCTCAGCCTCAAACTGCATGATAAACATAACTATTGTTACCTTCTGATCCATTTCTGTGCCAAATGCTGTAATTTACCTTCATTTTGGTTATGGACCTAAGCCAACTGGCCACAACAGCATCACCCAGTTACAGACTAGCCTAAGCCGGCAGCAGCAATCACTGTGTTAAAGTGGAAGGCTACAAGACAAACACCGTGCTTGAAGCTCCACATGTTTAGTGAATCATAAGACACGTGCCTATACCTGCCGCACACTCACACTTTGCAGGTGGAACTGGGGAACCTACCCCTCCAGTTGCTACATGTCAGAGTAATTCAGGGCAATGGCATTGTGGAGAAGCGGGGTCTACCTGCCAGCACTTCTGAAGAGAACCCAGAATGCTATCTAAAGGCATGGAGAGAATACAAAGATAACCCAGACCACCACCACAAAAGGCATTCATCACTGAATCAGCAGTCATAAGTACATCACACACACAAGTAGAGCAACAAACTGATGATAGCTGTGAGCAATGAAAACCCGAGGAGCTGAAATTAACACAGCCACGGTTATCAAACCCACGTGCACAGTCCCTCTATAATGCTGCTGACTTCACAGCTGAGAGCTCCACTAAAGAGCTAAAGATACTCACGCGTTGTAAACACCAATGGCTTAAGACACAAAGACACAAACTGATATAAAAACTTCAAGATCAGCTCTGCTTGGTTAAAGCCTGTAGAATTTGGGCTCAGAAACAATATGGCTCATGACTCCCTAACAACTTTAATAGGTTCTGCAAAGGGTTACATCTTGCAGATGTAAAACAATTAGAATCACAGAATCATTAGGGATTGGAAGTGACCTCAAAAGATTATCTAGTCATCGTGAATTCTCAAGGCAGTATTTTGGTTCCAGCCCTAATACCATCACAGGCTTTCACAAGACTTCATTCAGCTTCACAGCTGATATTAAGCCTTAAGAGGGAGCAGCTGAAGGAACCAGGGCTACTTGAAGAAAAGAAGGATAAGCGGAGCCCTTATTGTTGTCTACAACTACCTGAATAAAGATTGTAGAAAGGTGGGGTTGTTCTCCTCTCACAAGGAGCAAGTTGTAGGACAAGAGGAAATGCCCTCAAGTTGCCCCAGTGGAAGTTTAGGTTGGCCATGAGGAGCAGCATCTTCATGGAAAGGGCCATCAGGCTTTGGAACAGGCTTCCCAGAGAGGGGCTTAAATCACCATCCCTGGATGTGTTTCACAGTTACGGAGATCTGGAGCTTAGGGACAGGGTTTAGCAGTGGCCTTGGGACAGCTGGGTTAGTGGTTGGATTCAGTGATTTTGAAGGTCTTCTCCAACCTAAATAATTCTATGATACTGGGAGCAATGACTCATGTTCACAAAGAACATGAAGTTCACTGTGATGAGCTTCCATAATATATGAAGCTCAGCAGTATTTTATTTCTGACAAAGTTTACTGTAATTAAAGTAAATATGAGTCAAATATAGAGGACTTTAACTCTGTTCTACCAATTAAGTGAAGCAAAATTACTAGGTGGGAGACTTAGGTGGACAAACTGGGCAGTTACAATTTCGAAGCTGGCACCAGAGACAAGACAACCACATTACAGGGCCAGATATGTTCAAAGACCACACCAGCCCAGAGAAACAACTTTGCAGCAAATACCCCAGCAGTCACGTCTGCTCTCTGCTTGCTCAGCCTGGAATGTCACCAGCTACTTCTCAGAAATAAGCCCACAGATTTTCTGAAGTAGCAGAGCTTGCACAACATCATTGGAAGCTGAAGGAAAATTACCTTTTCCACTTCCATTTTACAACTCTTTAAGAAGATCCTCTAATGTCATAAGGAGAATATCAAGAAGAGAGTTAAATACTGACCAACAAGCAATTCTTGGTTGGACTACTACAATTACTGTTATTCATGATGACCCAACTCCCTAGAGGTGAGTACACTCCTTGTGAGGGTGTATCTTGACACAGGTGTAGGTCATCAGCTCTTAAAGAGTAGCAAGTATAAAACTCTATATAGAGTTTTCTAGCATCACTCAGACATCCTCAGGCTGGAAGAACAAAAACTTCCCTAAGCCAGGAGAGACTGCTCCGCATCAGCAGCTTTCCGACAGCATCTGGTCTCATGGCATCAGTCCAGAAATGCTGTGTTCAAATTGTGACGAAACCTCTGCAAGATTGTGGCGGGGGAAGCTGTAAATTTTCTTAATATGCTGCACTGTCACAGTCATCGTTTTAGAGTGTGTTGTACTGTGCAGAAAAACACAATTTAATTAAAAAGTAAACATAAATCCGAGTTTTCTTTGGGGATCTCCAGCACAGTGAGCCTCACATTCAGACTATGCAGAAGACTGACTAAGTGGCAATATTTCTGCCCCACAATCTGAGATGGCTTCACAACTAGCCTCAAATACCCTGGTCTGGGCTTGCAGGGGCTACCACACAAAGGAGTTAAGCCAGAATTAAGATCCAGAGGTTGAAAAAGGGGAAAAGGTCTACAAAATGTTTGACTAATTGGCTTAAAGCCTCTGGAAGCTTTTGTGTGCTTTACTTTTCTCCTGAGTGGATTGATCTGAATTCCTGACTGCTAGAACTATTTTATGCCTAGATGTCATGTTTAAAGCAAGCCACAACCTTGAACCCAAATCTTATTTCATCCTCCAAGTCACACCAGTTCCCTGGAGAATGTGCTACTGCCTCTGAGTCCTTCATTTAGGTTTTTTATGAGTGGCCAACTTAAGGGAGAGGTCAGGCTCCAATGACCTATCAGTAAAGGACATGAAAGCAGACACAAATCTGGGTGATGCTCAGTCATTTGTGTCACCTCTTTAAAGAAAAAATTCCCCTTGCAAAACACAGGTACTTTTTTGTCAGTGAAAGCATCTGTAAAGGTTAGAACATGAAGAATCAAGATAAGGAACCTAAAGAGGAAACAGATGGGAAAGACGGAAGAGTTCAGGTGACACCAAACCTCCCACGAAATGCCCTTGTTCTCCATTTCAGACACCTGCTCTTAACCACTGTAGGAAACACTTTGCTGAATACTCCGAACTCAACTTCATTAAAACTGCTTAAAAATGTGTTAGACCCAAAAAAGAAATGCTTGCAAAAACATGTTACAGAATCATGCTTTGTAAAAACATCTTTGTAAAAACATCAAATAGGATCTTTCTTCAAAAAAAAAAAAATCCTCCTAACCATGTGGATTTCACCCAAGGGATCCTCTTGACAAAGCCAAACCCAACTGGGCAATTTTCAGTGTCACATAATGCACCCCATATCACTGCTGTCTCCTTAGAGGAACACAGACATCTAGAGGTGATGATATAGCAATGATTAGTGCTTCGGCAAGTCTCAAACTCAACAAGCCATTTCCCCGCTAATCAAGCGGCTTCAGCTCTCTTAGCTATCAGAAATCAATCAATGCAGCAATGAGTATGTTAGCTGCACTGTAACATGCAGACAGTTCATTCTGAAGATGGTATGTGCATACTGAACAAACTGTCCAAGAAGCCAAATGAGATGAGTTTGTCTCCCCGGGAAGAGTGACCACCTGAGCCTAGTTTCTGCATGTCTCTTTCCCTGTGCTTCTCACCCTTGCCATGAAGTCTCTGAACCCATCAGCAGCTTTCCCAAATAAGGCCAAACAGTAAGTAGAAGGGATAGAAGGAAACTCCCCAGAAGCCTGTTTAAAAGGTGAATAGAAATAATCATTCACCACAGGACAGCACAGATGAAAGTAGAGAGGCAGGGAGGTTTTTAGCCTGGAGGAGACTCAGGGGGGACCTTACACCTCTCTACAACTACCTGAAAGGAGGTTATAGCAGGTGGGAGTCAGGCTCTTTTCCCAGGCAACCAGTAACAGAATGAGAGGGCAGGACCTGAAGCTGCACCAGGGGAGGGTTAGATTTTAGGTTGGATGTTAGGAAGCCCTTCCTCACGGAAAGGTTGATCAGACATGGGAATGGACTGCCCAGGGCAGTGATGGAGTCCCCATCCCTGGAGGTTTTTAAGGACAGACTGGATTTGGCCCTTAGCGCCATGGTCTGGCTGATGTGGTGATGTTAGGTCACAGGTTGGGCTGGATGAGCTCAGAGGTCTTTTCCAGCCTAAATAAATCTGTGATTCATGTATCAGGAGCAGTGACCAAGCCAGTACACTAAAATAAGGTGCCAAGGCTAGGCATCAGCTTTAGAATCCGTACCTCTTAGCAGCTGAGAAATGTGAGGTGCTGAACCTTCAGCAAAAGGTTCCAAAGCTTTCTTCGAAGTCTGAACCACAGAGTGCCAAGTGTGGAGAATTTTTTGTATAGTTCTTTCCACATATACAGGGTCTAACTACTACAAAAGCATCTCAAAAATAGGGAAAGAATTGATACTTAGATTTTCAGACCATAACAGGTTTTCCACTCTTACCCTTCCTTTTACTCCACAGTTAGCAATTCTATCTCTAAGCAGGACAGCTACAGCAAAGATACGTTTTCTACTGTAATGGAATCAGGCAAAACTGTTTCACAAGTTTGACATTATTGATTGGAGAGGCTGGTTTCCCTACTGAGTTCAGAGACAAGGTACACTATTCGACCCCAAAAGGTACATAGAATTGTTTAGGTTGGAAAAGACTTTTAAGATCGAGTCCAACAACCAACCCAAGTGTCCCAAGCTCACAGCTAAACACTGTCCCTAAGCCCCAGATCTGCACAACTTTTAAACATATCCAGGGATGACAATTCAACACCTTCCCCGGGCAGCCTGTTCCAATGCCTGATGACCCTTGGTCTTCTAGAAGAAAGTGCTCTTCTGATCAGCAAAGAAGATATCTTCAAGTATCAAAACTGTTCAGGCACTGTAGCCTCAAAGAGAACAATTTTACAATAATCCCTTTTGATAGATAGATACATTTAAAATTATTTGGCATTACCCATCCAAACAGAGAAGTTACCTTTAAAGAGTTAAGAGATATGTCCAGTTCTGGGCCCCTCAACTTAAGAAGGACATTGAGGTGCTTGAGCGTGTCCAGAGAAGGGCAACGAGGCTGG
>JAOXOE010033065.1:0-10502 GCA_028565055.1 Phoeniculus purpureus
CACCCACTGCCCCTTGTCCTATCACTAGATGACACTGAGCAGAGCCTGGCTCCATCCTCCTGACAGCCACCCTTCACGTATTTATAGACATTAATGAGGTCACCCCTCAGTCTCCTCTTCTCCAAGCTAAAGACACCCAGCTCCCTCATCAGGGAGGTGCTCCACTTCCTTCATCATCCCTGTTGCTCTATACTGGACTCCCTCCCGATCTGTAGTAATACAGATTAAACTCAGACTAGATGTTTCTCATGTTTGTAAGACATGAGAAACATCGAAGAGCTTTGCATATCTGGGAAAAAAACAGTTTGAAATATAACTCCTGTAGTACACTGCAGCAACAGAGGAAGATTAAAATTGCACTGATCCAAGTCAAATTGTCCTGAATTAATGAAGAAAACTCAGGTATCTCAGATGTTTCTATTAAAGTGATCTAACGCTATATGTAGTTCTGACCATTCCAGTGTCTGAGCACCCTTTCCATGATCACTCCTAACATCCAGCCTATCCTCCTCTGGCAGCTTCACACCTTGCCCTCTTGTCCTATCACACGTTGCCTGGGAGAAGAGCCCAACTTCCATCTTTCTACAGCTTCCCTTCAGGTAGTTTTAGAGAGGGATAAGGTCCCCCTGAGAACATTGGGCGTTTGACAGGGTGTCTCTGATGTAGCAGTGCTGCGTTCAAGCCTCATAATTAAAACACCGGTACAAAGACCTAGGCAAAGTCAACCTGATTCAGAAGTTGATGAACGACAAAGGTGTACAAGTAGGTGATGATACTGTATTACCAACCACATTCCCAACCTGCAGGAGTAAAGTAAATCAAAGTCAAACCCACCCCTACACATGAACACCTTTTTTGCTGTACCGCAAACAACACGGGAACACTACTGCCTCGCAGGGCTAAGTCTCACTGTTTAATGTGACCATGTCCATTAGCTGTTTAATTAGCAGAAGAACAGACACAGAACATAAAATGCCAGGCACTAACCACCCTCAGCAATTCAAGGCCTCGTTGTTCACATTGTACCATGGTGCCACCCTTAACCCAGAAATTCTTTCCTTCATTTCTAAACTACTCTCTCAAGTAATTACTTTGGCAAAGTGCAGAGGAATTAATAAATCATGGTGAACAGAGTGGCAGGAACCCCTGCTCCTGAAGCTGGTTATTTGATCATCCCAATTCTCTGAATGTTATTGATTTTAATCTGCATTTTACAGGGTAACAGACTGTTCCTCCATCTCTGCCAGGGAAGTAGGGAGGTAGGAAATGGCCTCAAGTTGTGCAAGGAGAAGTTTAGGTTAAGACTAGTGAAAATTTTTTTATTGAAAGGGTCATCAGGCATTGGAACAGGCTACCCAGGGAGGTGGTTGAATTGTAAATCCTGGAGATGTTCAGAAGTCATGTAGATATAAGTGCTTAGGGAACATGGCCAAGCGGTAGGCTTGGGACAGTTAGATTAATTGCTGGATTCAATGATCTTAAATGTCTTTTCCAATCTAAACTCTATGATTCTATGATAAGACATCTCTTAATCAAAGACAACTGTTCCAAAGCCACCTTCTACTTCATTGGTTGCTTTCTCTCCCCTTTACAAGGCGCTAATCCCCTCTTACAGCCCCTCTATATTTTTTCCTATGGATTTTTTGTCTTCTCTGCACACATAGACATTGCTGAAGCTGATAAAAGGAACTAAGCATGCTTCACCAATACTATTCCAGATGTTAAAAATCAGCTACTTACAAAGCCATGTATAAAATGCTAGCTGCAGTAAGCTCAGCAATAAATATTACTATCAGCATCCTTCAGTTTTTTACCCTTAGACACATCAGCTTTGTCTCCTGAAGTGGTTTCTGATTCAAATAGGACCTACAAACCACAAAATGTTGTGCTAACATACTGCAGTTCCCAACACATATAAAGCTTCACAATGATCAAAGGTGACAACGCCAACACTTGCAAAAACTGTTCCTTAAAACACTGGTTTTGACGCTCAGATTCTTTACATCAACAGCCTTTTTTTCCAGCATAATTTCTAAGAACAACATTTCAAGGGGTGTCATTTGTTTACAGTATCATTTGCATTTCCTGCTTTGTATTGTATTTCACTTCCTCCTGCAAGCACTCCAGTACTTCAGGCTGTTTTCTCACCCAGTTTGTTGCTTTGCCCCTAGAACTCAGAATTACAGAGAAAGCTTCAATATGAGGAATGTGCTCCAAAACGGCAGCCACTTAATGCTGTGTTTGTCTTGACAAAAACAACCAAGCCTCTTCAACATTCTGAGTAAAAGTACCAGAAATATTTACAAGTCTTCCCAGAAAATAACCTGTGAAGGTTAATTTTAAATCTCTGCCATGCAATAAAAAACATTTCTCATCAAATCCATGTATTTAAACAACATTCATGTTCGTGTTGTCATCATTTCATGTGGCACAGTCCCACTTATACTGAGACTGACAGAAATTTCTTCATGAGAATAAGCTTTTCCTTCTACATTTCAAGATAGAAGCACCAAATTAATATGGTCTAGCTGAGCTACAGGACATAAACTACCACAGAATGCCATCCAATCCTTTCCACGTCAAAACAATTCACAGACATACTAACATATGTATCCTTCAAAAATTCAGCAAGACCTGGACAGGCTGGAGAGCTGGCAGGGAGAAATTTAATGAACTATGGCAAGGGCAGTGTAGAGTCTGGCATCTGGGCAAGAACAAGCCCAGGGACCAGGATAGAGTGGGGACTGACCTGTTGGAGAGCAGTGCAGGAGAAAGGGACCTGGGGGTCCTGGTGGCCAGCAGGATGACCATGAGCCAGCAATATGCCCTTGTGGCCAAGAGGGCAAACAGCATCCTGGGGTGGATCAGAAGGGGGGTGGTTAGCAGATCAAGTCAGGTTCTTCTCCCCCTTTACTCTGCACTGGTGAGACCACATCTGGAGTCTTGTGTCCAGTTCTGGGCCCTTCAGTTCAAGAAGGACATGGAGCTGCTGGAGAGTGTCCAGCGTGGAGCAACGAAGATGATGAAGGAAGTAGAACACCTCTCTCATGAGGAAAGGCTGAGAGAGCTGGGTCTCTTTAGCTTGGAGGAGACTGAGGGCTGACCTCATTAATGTCTATAAATATGTGAGGGACGGGTGTCAGGAGGATGGAGCCAGGCTCTTCTCAGTGTCATCTGGTGATAGGACACGAGCAATGGGTGCAAGCTGGAACACAGGAGGTTCTATATAAATATCAGAAGGAACTTCTTCACAGTGAGGGCGACGGAGCAATGGAACAAGCTGCCAAGAAGGGTGTTGGAGTCTCCTTCACTGGAGACGTTTATGACTTGCCTGGCTATGTTCCTATGCGACTTGGTCTAGGTGATCCTGCTGCGGCAGGGGGATTGGACTATCAAAAGATAATCTTTCGAAGTCCCTTCCAATCCCTAATGTTCTGTGATTCTGTGATTACGGTTGTGCCTACTCTTGGTTTCCTTGGTTATTAAGAGAATGTTGTTGGAGGCAGTGCCAAAAGCCTCACCCAGTTCAAGAGGTCAAGTTTCTTTAAGGATTTGCCAAAAACCACTGTCAGACTTATTTTCATACAAATCTGCAAGTTCATTACCATTTTCCTACTTGAAGCCAACAGCTCTTATTTTGCTATTTTCCCTTCTTCCTTTCCTAAAATCCACATTCTATCACTTTATAGCAAATTGTCGCCAAGTGGCCTTCTGTTATCTACATCAAATAGCAGATGCGAGGAACTTGCCAGAAAGCCTTGTGTTGTCCTGAATTCACTTGCCAACAGAAGACAAGGTAGAGAAAACGCCACACTTCTCATTTTGTGCTCTGAATAAGCATAGCTGCTCAGGAAGCCCTTCTCAAATTTTTGTGTTGAATAGTTATTTCAAAATATTGTTAAGTGACAATTACTTTTAAAAAAGTTATTCAGTTGCTGTTGAGTAACTAGGTGAGACTCAGTAAATGTACAAAAGGGTCATGAGAGACACCAAACCCTGCCTGCCTGAAAGGGTAAAAAGCCTAACTTTTACGGGGTTTTTTTTTTTTCATGTGGGATGAAACAGTTATCTTTGACCATTTGAGCTGTTGGAGTAGGTCCACAGGAGGCTATGAAAATGCTCAGAGGGCTGGAGCACCTCTCTAGTGAAGACATACTGAGAGAGTTGGGGCTGTTTAGCCTGAGGAGAAGACTCTGGGGGGACCTTCTAGAGACTTTCCAATCCCTCAAAGGGCCTGTCAGAAGGCTGGGGAAGACTGTTCACAAAGGCAAGGAACAAGGGGTCATGGTTTGAAGCTAGAAAAGAGCAGAGCTAGAAAAGAGCATGAGGAAACAGGTTTTTAATCTGAGGGTGGATCTCTGGGAACAGGCTGCCTAGAGAGCTGGTGGAGGCCCCATTCCTGGAGCCATTCAAGGTCTGTCTGTCTGTGGCTCTGGGCAGCCTGTTCTAGTTAGAGACGTCCCTGTTTGTTGTACGGGGTTGGACTAGATGACCCGTGGAGGTTGCCTCCAACTCAATACATTCTGTGATACTATGATTTGCTTTGGATTTACCGATCATTATATTTCTTTGGTTTTTTGGCTTTTAGTTTGCTAAATTTAATGAATGGAGTCTAGTTTGGGTTTATTCTGAATAAACTAGAAGGTATTTGTTCTGAGGTAAATTACTTTGTTCTTTTCCAGGAGGATGATTCTGCATTGGAAGAACTGAACATAAAAGAGAAATACAATAAAAATAAATATTTTTGTCTGTATGAGAAATCTGCACAGTATGAGAGGGGAAAAATAGTTACTCATCATAAAGCACAAATGTTCAGATAGATGTCAAATGCTTTCAAGACAGCCATCAGACAAGGAGGGAACCAAATGTGTATTTTTTTGTTTTTTCTTTTTCAATTAACACTTTTGATCTTGAAAGTCCTGTAAATAATTGGCAAAATCATTAGTGCTGTGAATTTGCAAGGAAAAGAAGTGAACCCTGTACGCCCAAATAAATCATGCAAAGTCCTGCTATTTAGCATAAGTTGTATTGAGGGAAGGACTTGCCTACTCATCAGCATTTTCATGTTTTCCTCAGAAACACCTGATCACATTCTCCTTAGATGCTGTAGGGATGGCAAATAAATACTGATTGCTGAGAAGAAAATTAAACTGTGTACACCTATGCCCATGTTGCACATTCCTTGTGTCCTATTTTAGCCAAAGAACACACAAGGCTTGTTTGAGCATGAAGTGAGGTTTTGCATAATAGCGTTTTCAGTTCCACAACGGACTTTCTTAGTCATGAAGACTATGGTTGCTAAAGACATTGTCCCTATTGCCTATGTGTATCACATATCCACAAGACACATGCATGAGATGTAAATCTGTTTGGCATCAGACCCAGAAAAAGCTGCAAGGGAAATGCAATGCTGCAATGGGCTGCAGGCCCGTTGGTTATGATCCCATTATGGAAACAAGACATTTGGAACTCTGCTCCATGACTGGTACTAAGTGGTTGTCAAGGCAGCTGGGGGCACAGTGAAAGGAATCTGCAGCCAGGCAGATGATGGGAATCTGAAGACAGGACTGCAAACAGTGAGGCAGCAAGTACTGCTTTCAGGAACTCTGCTGTTTTTTGAGGTTTTTAAGGTGGTTGAGGGATTTCCTGATCCAGGGAAGCTCAAGGGAGGAAGGATTGATCTGGCAGAAGCTGGCATCTCTCATGGGTGAAGTCGAGAAGGGACATGGCTAGGCAGAAACCGTGGGAGATTGAAACATGACAAAGCTGGAAGTGGTGCTCAGACCACAAACAGCAAGGCAGCCAGCCATCTACTTGGTGGTGTGGGGGGAGAGGCCAAAAAAAAAGAAAAAAAAAGGTGTCAACCCAGCAGAAGAAGACAACCATGCTACAGTCACCAGTCCACATGGATATCGGACCCAAACAGAGCTCCCACAGCAAGATGACACTGTGGAGCTGGCAGGCTGCAGGGAATGCCACAGCTTCTCACTGATCTCAGGTGGTAGCTGTGTGTGGTGTGAGCAGGCAGATTATCTCCTTAACTGAGTGGCACAGCTGCAAGACGAGGTTCAATGGCTACAAGCATAAGTAGAAAGGCTCAGGAACATTAAAGAAGCTGAAATAGACTGGTGGAGCCAGGCTCTGCAATCTGGGCAAGAGCCAAATAACAGCCAGAATCCAGGGACTCCTGTACCCTACACCTCTCAGACGGAAGACAGAAGCCCAAGTAGAAGAGGTGAGTGGAGGCAAGTGCAAGGCTGTGGCAGAAGGCAAGCACCCTCCCCGCCTGCATCTCCCCAGGTGCCTCTGAGAAGTAGAATCATAGAATCATTAGGGATTGGAAGGGACCTCGAAAGATCATCTAGTCCAATTCCCCTGCCACAGCAGGATCACCTAGACCAAGTCACACAGGAACACGTCCAGGCAGGTTTTAAACGTCTCCAGAGGAGGAGACTCCACAACTCCTCTGGGCAGCCTGTTCCAGTGCTCCATCACCCTCACTGTGATATATCATCCAGTGGCTTATAAGAAGCCAGCGTCTCTATCTCCAATTGTATTTAATTGCTATGCAGTTAAGTAACATGTTCACACAGAGGTGTGTTCATATCTACACACACAGGTATGTTCATATGTACTCATATATGTCCCTGTACATATATATCCCGCCAAGCAGTTTTGAAGAGATAGCAGACTTTAGTCTTTTACATGATGTTGCATTTGAGTATTTGCATGCAGGCTCAGTCTCTTACATTAAATTAGCCTACATTTTATTGTAGAAATAAAATGCTGACAACTTCTTGAAGAGACGCTCCTAATTTCTGTGGATAATGCCAAAATGCGTTGCTCATCTTGCCAACAGATTCCTCTTGTATAACCAGACAAAAAAAAATAGGTCTTTTCAAGCACCTCCACAACATGCCCAGGTGATTAAATCCTGAGTATTCTAGACAGTATGTTGTGGGACTAAAATACTTCGTATTGAACAGACTGCTGAAACATACCACTAGGATCAATATCTTTTTATATGTGGGCTTTCTGTTGACGTGTAGCCTAGGTAAATGTTTTATTGGTCTGTCTTTACAGTTACATAAGATTATTTTGTTCATAGCCATAAAGTCGTCATATTAGATTGCAGTCTTACCTCATTTGTTTGGTTTGATCCTTGGCACTGCCTACAGCACCTGCTTTTTCTGTATATATGTGTGCACATGAGTTTTCTTTTTCATCTGTCCACAGAATTGCTTTAGTGATACATAGTTTGTCTAATAGGTACCTAAATCATTTACACAACTATGAGTAAATGCAAAGAAATGCATACATTTCCAGGTCAATAGCTACTATCATAGGCTGATTGATGGTTTACTATTTAAATCATTAATCCTAACTATTGGGGAGTCAAATCTAAATACAAGGCTAGTGATTCTCATGTTACAGCTTAATGAGGGACACATCGTTAAGACACCTGCAGACTATGGTATAATAAAACCTTGCAGTGTGATAAACAATCTTCTTTTGACGGCATGACTGGTATTTTAAATGTTTACAGGAATAACATACTCCAGAAGGACACAGAACTGCTTATGAGTCCAGCACAGAGCCGCAAAGAGGATGAAGGGAGTGGATAAAAGGCTGAGGGAGCTGGGTCTCTTTAGCTTGGAAAAAAGGAGACTGAGGAGCGACCTCCTTAATGTTTACAAACACGGAAAGGGTGGGTGTCAGGAGGATGGAGCCAAGCTCTGCTCAGAGTCATCTAATGATAGGACAAGGGGCAATGGGTGTGAGCTGGAACACAGGAGATTCCAGATAAATATAAGAAAGAGCTTCTTCAAGGTGAGGGTGACAGAGCACTGGAAGGGGCTGCCCGGGGGAGTTGTGGAGTCTCCTTCTCTGGAGACGTTTAAAACCCGTGTGGAAATGTTCCTGTGCGACTTGATCTGGGTGATCCTGCTGTGGCTGGGGTATTGGACTAGATGATCTTTCAAGGTCCCTTCCAATCCCTACTGTTCTGTGGCTCTGTGATTTACCTTGTTGAAAAGTTTTAAATGTTGAGGGTTTTTTTTAGTTAAAAACCCAAGAGAATAGCAGTACACATACATAATCGTCTGTAAATGTTTTCACTACACAGACCTAGAATCTGTCCGGAACAGTAAGTGGGCAGCCTTTAAGGTAGGAATAGCTCTTTCTGGATTTTGATGTTACCTATTGTACATTACTCTCAATTCAGCTACAAAGTGGAAGACTGAACTTCTTGTCACCAAGTAGTAATTTGAGAATGCAATGCAAACATGATAGAGTATGCTTTTCACCACGTACCTCTTTTTTCTAATCCTCTCTTTTAGACTAACTTTTCCAATGCTTTTGATGCAGGTTATATAAATGTGATTATCTATTTAAAGAGCAGTACAAAATGTCCACAAAGTTATGATATAAGGTGTAATTGTGTGGCAAAAAGATGAATAAACCCAACATAAATCTAAGTAACTAAGTAAATGAATAAAGTCAGGTCGATTTAACAGGGACTAGTATATCTCTACTCAGTAAAAGATGTAGAAATCTAGGGGAATAGAGTAATAATGATCAGATGAGAAATGTTTACTAAAATACTACATCTTACCTAAAAAGATAGCAGTAGAGATAACACTGGTTATGGGAAAATTTACTTTATCAGCATGGATAAAGTTGTCTCTAGTCGATGATGAAGCCTAGACAAAAACATGAATCACACAGCTTCTGAGTCTGAAGGGAAGGGTTTGAGGTAAAAGAAACAGTTTTGTCTTTATCAGGACAGAAGCACAATTGAAATCTCCATTGATTATTGAACACATAGGGAAGGAAGAGGGAAAATAATAGATTTACAAATTCTAGAAGTCATTATTTGGGGCATGGATTTATATTTTTAGGTAAAACTTAGATTTTAAGTACCTATGTCACATTAACTGTGAAATTGCTCCTTTCCCCATATGAGCTAATGATTGAGGGAGAAGGGGGAAATAGGAGCTTTTGGACTCTACATTAGAATGCATAATGCATTACATTTTCAAATTAATGCTTATCACGTAGACGAAGGTCACCAACAAGCGTATCACTGAAACAGTCTGATTGAGCATGCTGTTCAGGATTTCCTGTTTGTAGATCTTTTTCTGCTTTCATTTTTATATCATGAATGTTTGCTTTCCCCACATAGTCATGAGGTGCAAGGTTATTTTTGTTCATTTACTGATAATTTATGTTTATTCCTCATATCAGGAAGTCTGATCCAAATATCAATGAAGAAAATTAGGTTCAGTCAGGGATTTCCATGGGCTTCGAATTAGATCTCAGTTTGCAGCTTCCTTCAATTTTATGATGATTACAGTAATGGTCAGAACATTTTAAAAAGTAAAAGAAGCTTGCACTCACTTAAGAGAGTGAAGCTAGGTATTGTTATGGTTTTTTTGATAGGTAGGAAAGGGTTAAGTAATTTTATTTACATTAAGGCAATCTCATTAATAGGTTAGTTTGAAGAACTGTTCGTAGTTCAATCATTAAAAACTACGTCATTGGAAGCCACTGGGATTTATGTTGGCTACCCGAGAGGAAATTAGTTGTGTGGTATCAGTAGATTTTGGGAATCTTTAAGTGTGTATGAAACAGGAATTCAGTGTTGACACAAATGACCACATGGCATAAGAGTCACTATCCAGCAATTCATGGGTGAAGAACTTCAGGCACTGCTGAATGTTGTTGCTCACTAGGTTATGCAGTTGGATGTGCGATGGTGCTAGCCTGAGGTTCTCTGGACGGCAGAAGATTTCCTGTTACTTAATCTGAACAATCCTGTTTTGGGAGCCAAGATCCTTGTTTTGGCTTAGTCTCTAAATGACTTGTAGCAGCTGACATTTTGAGACTGTGATGAAGCCAAGAGTCTAACAGAAGTGCCAGAAGTCTTTTGCTAGTACTGTAACCTTTCTTGCAGATTCTTTCTCATGCAGATTCTTACATGTAGCACTTACGCATGCTGCAATCGTATCCGTGATCATTTAAATAGGGTGAAATTCGCAGAATACATATAGGCAGAACCTAGCCTGAATTTCCTTCTTTATTGAAAGGAGCCACTTTCTCTCCTTATTAAAAGGAATCTCCATGTTCTCCTTGTAAAACTTACTATCATAAAATATTATTCTAGGTACTAGATCTAAATTAGCTGAATCTTGTCATGCCTACAGTATGGAAGCAGCAACATAATAATTTGAAGATGAGAAGATGCTTCAAGAAACTAAACATTGTACTAATAGCTTTTCTTTGTAAACAGGTGACATAATTTACTGTTATACTTAATTATGTCTGGCCTCTATATTGCTCAATTATGCAGGCACTCATTTCCCAAGCAAATGCTCATTAAAACAAATGCCTGTGCAACAAATAGGAATTTGCCTTACTCCTGCTACACTGGGGACACACAAGAAGCCCTTAAATCCTGCAGAGAAAGACCAAGGGGATCAAGCAGTGAGGAGTCAGCACAT
>JAOXOE010033066.1:0-10502 GCA_028565055.1 Phoeniculus purpureus
ATGATCAGTGGGCTGGAGCACCTCTCCTATGAGGACAGACTGAGAGAGTTGGGGCTGTTCAGTCTGGAGAAGAGGAGACTGCGAGGTGACCTTATTGTGGCCTTCCAGTATCTGAAGGGGACCTACAAAAAACCTGGGGAGGGACTTTTTAGGATGGTGGGTAGAGACAGGACTAGGGGCAATGGAGCAAAGCTGGAGATGGGTAGATTTAGACTGGATGTGAGGAAGAAGTTCTTCACCATGAGAGTGGTGAGAGCCTGGAATGGGTTGCCCAGGGAGGTGGTTGAAGCCCTGTCCCTGGAGGTGTTTAAGGCCAGGCTAGATGGGGCTCTGGCCAGCCTGATGTAGGGTGGAATTTCCCTGCCCTCTTTTGAGGTCCCTTCCAATCCCTAATGATTCTATGATTCTATGATCTGGTCTCATAGAAGTAAACACATGTAAAGAATTAGATGTATCAACAGTCAAATTAAAAGTGACACTGAATTTGAGAAGCTGCAGCAGAAGTCAGCAACACCAGTGTATTGAACCTTTCTGATATGTTTGTCATGTACATTATCATTATTAGAGGCACACTTCCGTATTTCTTACACAGCTCTTCATCTCCTGATCAGAAGCTCTCCTTTATCTTTTCAGGCTTTGTGGTTTTGTACATACTGTCCTGTGTGTAAGCTCTAGGTGTTTATTTGTTGATCACGTACTTTTCCTATCCCAGCCTAGAAAACCAACTCTTATTTATGTTATTTTACAACATGCATACAAACACGGAGGAAAAACAAATTAATTTGTCAGGCCAGGATATATGCCTTTAAGCTTTAAAACATCCTCTCCGTGTTTAATACTCTTATAAATATTTCACTAACACTGGCATCATACAGAAGTCTTTGTGACTTGCAGAAGAGACCATGTCCCCTACCTGCATGGTGACAGTTGCCAGTCATCAAAGATGACTGATGATGGAACAAGCTACCAGGCAGCAGTTTAACAAAGTTTAGGAAGCACTTACAAACAATGCAGTACATTCAGAGAACTTGTCAGTGTATTGCTCAAATGTCTTTGATTTTGCAATTCACATTTCAAGACTGAGTAAATAATATACCCCAATATAGAAGGGGGTTAGTAATAAGCAATTAAAGAGATGCAACAGTTCAAGAGATTTGTCAATAGTTGTAACCTTCATATCTAGAGCTGCTTGAGATTGAGCAGGGTATCTTCATTATTCCAAATTCCCTTGATTAAATGTCATCAACTCAGCCACACTTCCTACAGTGACTAGAAACTGCCCACCATCACCTCAATTCAAAGGCTAACCTTAATAGTAATAACCTTAATAATAATTGGAGCCATCCAAGACTAGCATCCATCTTTGAGGTCTAGTTGGAGACAAGATCAGTAAATAAAACATTTAGCACAGAGAAAGCAAAAGGACTTTGGTTGATCCAGTCTTGCTGTTGCAACTACAGGGATCTGATAGAGCACCACAACTTCCATAGTAGGAGCATCAGGTGTCATTCTCCCTTCCAGCCTCATAAATCACAGAATATTTATTACACAATTATACAGCCTGTCAGCCACATGATCCATTTTGTCCTGCAACTGTCAAGAAAAACATATTTATTAAGGAATTATAGTTTCATTTCTGCACTCAAGTATTTGCCTCAGAAAGCACAGCCTTTCCCATGAAAAGGCCAATGTGAGAACACAGCCTACCCCAGGTTGCTCCTGACTGTTGCTGTAATTTCTTTCCACTTATAAACACTCTCCAAGACCAATGCCATCACTCCTTATAAGCATTAAGTTGATTACCACAGAAGATATGGGTAATATTTTACCATCCTCCAACAACCTGCAGAAATACTTCGTCCCAACTGTGGAACAAATTAGACAAATTTTAAAATGGATCTGCTGGTACCAAGACATTTTCAATATCAATCACGGATACCAGACAACAGCTTGACTATCAAAAAATGTACAGAAAATAATTCCAGAAACAAAGTATAAACACCCTTAGAACATAAAGATATGAAAGACTGTACACTACATGTCAAGTAAAAGCAATTTGTTGTCAGCTCAGTTTGGTTTCCTTGAAAGGAAGACTCTGCAGTGAGGATGGAAGAACATGGACGGCTTTACTAAAGAGTTTTGATACTTAGACTACCACATGACAACCATGTAAGCAAACAGTCTTCATTAAATTAAAATATCATGCACAGTCACATGAAAAAAAAAAAAGGACTCATCATTATCAGTATGATCCTGTAAATTAGAAAACATTTCAAGAAAGCTCCTGCTATCCTAAGTCAATTCCATTAAAAGACTTCATTAATGAATAGTATGTAGAAATACCAAGCATCCATGACAATCTGGGCAAGATTATAAACCTTTTTAGAGACAGGAGCAGAATAAGGGAAGTTAGTAAGAGAAAATTCAATGCAGACAAATGTATAGTAGTGTGCTCAGGAATAAGAAATCAAATACACTAATCTGAAATGGGGAATAATTGGCTAGGCAGCAGTATTGTTAAAAGAACCTGGAGGGCATGTGGACTGCAAAATGGATTATTTAAAAAAAAAAAAACAACAAAACACAACAGCAGAAAACAGACAAGTGTTCTAGGGAGTATTAGCAGCAATGTTGTATATATAAAACCCAAGTACTATGTATTATCTCAAAAGAGATGTAATTATTTCATTCTGCTCCATTCTATGCTCTGATCCAGACACGCAAAAGATTCCAGAGTCAAGAAAGACAGAAAAGGTGAAGGGGAAAAAACTACCCTTCACAAAAACTTTCAGTTTACTTTTGTATTTTACATGTTTATAGTTAATGATCAGGAAATAAAAAATCTAGGACAGTGTGGCTTTGACTACTCCTACCTTTCAGTTTCTTAGAAAAGAACATTTTATGTTCTCACCTGTGCCCTTCCCAGGGCTGTAAGAAAAAAATATGCTAAAGCCAAGAGAAACACACACAGAGGTCACCAAGATTACTGAATCTTCTCCACATTTGTTGCTATTTGAGGAAGATCTTCTATTAGTAGTTTAAACAACAGCTGTATATTACCTGACTGCTACATAAACAATCTTAAGGGTCTGTGGCTCAAGTGAACAGACACCAGAGAAAGAAGGTTCAGCTTCAGCTTAACCTGGACCATCACTCCTTTCTGGCCTATTTGTACACCAACAGAGCAGAAGCCATGTGGCCCTAATCCCAAGCAACACAGCTGGTGAAGCCTTGAAGCTGTAGCTACTAAATGGCAAAACTCCATCATCTAGCCGTCATCTTGCTGGTGCCCAAAAAACCTTTTGCAGAGAACTCGAGAAGCTGTTTTGAGCAGTTGATAATTACCTACCACTCACAGAGTACTGCTCTAGGCTGTACAGGATCATGCCCTTTTCTGTGCCCTGAGGGTTCATAGACCAGTCATCATGAAGTGGCTCTACCCAATTACAATGCCACCCTGAACCATACAATCATGCATTAGTAGTTCCCTCCCTGAGGAGAGCAGGCTTGTGGGGTCATGCTGTGTGTAAGCACACAACTGTCCACTCTGGGTAACTTTTGAGTTCATTTTCCAAAAATGAGACAGCACTCTCTAAAAAATTACTACACTTCTATAAGTTGCTTTAGCTGTTTGCTTTCACGGAAACACCATGGCATGACCTCAAGAAGACAGATGTCCAGGAAATCAGGCTTCACTCGCTCTGTAGCTCATGGGACTGCTCATTTCCATCCTGCCCTGGACGGAATCAGAGTCCATTAGAGGCAGAAGTGGTGTGCTGCACCAGGAGAGATGGCAGATTCTGGGGTGGAGGGGACTGTGATGCAGATGGGACCTGAAATGGTCCTCTAACTCGCCACAGGATGGCTCTGTGGCATAAGCCACTTGACTGCAACAAACTTTGTGAAGGAGATTTTCTATTTCTTATCTTTTGGATGCTCGACATGATAAAATGGCATCTCACCCTTAGAGTCTGTGGCAAAAGAGATGGTGGAAGTTGCACATAAGCACTTCTGGTTTGTATGATGCTCAAAAACAAAAAAGAAAATATGAGCCACACAGCTCAAATTTGGCACCAAATAATCAAGTATTTTTACCTTTCACCTTTCTACACCATACTGCTATTTCTAAAACCAGCAGGCAGGCAAGAGTGGGTTTATTCAGATTTTAAAACTCTTGTGAAACACCATGGTGCTGGGCACCAAAGAATCAACACATTCTTCCTCTCCAATAGCTGTATTACGAAACAGCAAGTCAGCCATAAGGCACATACCTCATGACAGCAAAATAGCAAATTATCAAACAGCTACTCATTATGAAAACAATGCTCTATTCTGTGCAATTAAAAAAACCTCAGACTTTTTCCAGGGGAAAAAAAAAAATCACATATCAGTGAGCATGCAAATGAGAACAAAGTAAGAAGAACGCTCAGTGTACATTGGTATTTTCCAAGTTAAGAGAACCTTATTGAGAATGCAAGTGCAACACCCAGACGTTGCACTCAGACACATACAGACACATTATTCTGGCTGCTTTCAAATGGCAAATCTTATCCTTCCCAAAGCTCTGACATCTCACCTGAGCTACAGGTTCTTGGACTAACATAACCCTCTCCACCATTTCAGACAAGTCAGCATTTTATAGGTGTTTGTAGGTTTTATCTCAAAGATATTTTAATGCTTGGTCTCCCAGGCACTTGCTGGCAGCAAAGGAACAGTCATTTTCTAGTACCTGGAGGGACAGCACGTTCCTCCTAACTTAACAAAAACCTTCCACTTCCTGATCCGTCTCCTTGAAAACATGACTGTTCTGGCACTGCTCCCTGCTTTGTATCAGGTCTATTCTCCTCTTCTAGACAGACCAACTCCCACCCAGATCTCTGATCCCAACGCCAGTCCCCTTAGGGAGCAGTTCTTTGTCTTGCCTCTCCAGAGTGGCCATTTCCACACCACTTCCTCCATCCTCCTTCAAGAGCCAACCCCCCAGGTTTTGGCGACTCAGGGCTGCAGACTCATATTTACATTCTCCTTGCCACCAGCACCCAGACCCATTCTTTCTCCCAAAGCTGCTCCTCTGATCCCAGTATCTGCTGTGCTCCCAGCAAAGATGAAATATTCAGCGATTACAGTTAGTAAGCCCTAAGCATATGCAAATTGGTCTTTTTGAAAAGGCTTGTATCCTGGCTAAATTCAAACGCTTTGTCATGCAAATGACAAAAAGACACATCCCTGGAATAAAATCCCTCATCCTTTTTCAACTAGATTTCAAGTGTTCTGAGGGAGAGAGGTACTATTGGTCTTCCACTATGAAAGCTGCCAGAACTTTTAAAACATCGGAAAACTTTTTTTTTCTTTGTCCAATTTTCTAAATAAGTCAGAACGCTTTAACTAAACTTTTAGACACAGAGAAATTAAATCAGCACAAGACTTGTATATGACATCATACATTTTCGACCCATATAATGGAAGTTTGACAGTCGTGAAAACTTTTTTTGGCTACATTCATCCTTTTAACATGACCATATGCCTGCAATTCAAGAACAAAATACCCATGTACACTGGTTTCTCCTTACTACTGTCTCCTCCAGCAAGATTTCATTACTGCCTAGCCAAGCCTGAATCATATTCATTGTAGCCAGATGCATCTGCTGCACCCAGTGGGTCTAAGTGGGCTCTAGAAGTCCTTGCACTTCAGTAGCAGAAGTTTGGTCAAGCACTACAGAGCCCAGGAAAGCTGTAATCAGCTCATAATGTTCATCACTAAGAAGAAGCATAGGAGAAAAAAACCAAGCGAAACCTTCTGTGATTATACCAATTGCAGAGAGGAATCAATGCAGAAAATGAAGCATCTTTTTTCACTTGGGTTCTTGCCAGTCCAATGGAGTACTTGTATGTGCTTAAGTGTGTGGAAGCAAGCATCCTTTTGTGGTTCCCTTGAAATCTGGGTGTGTTTTAGGTGCTGCTATACTTATGTGATGTTTCAATGGTCTACCACACCTATCGTTTCAACTATCAGCACCTGTTAAAACTCAGCAAAAGCATCCTTAGTGGTCTAGCGCATACTCTACCTTTGTGCCCCTGTGCAGTGTGACAGAGTACCTGAAGCATCATGACCAACAACCAATGACATTAAATACTATTTCCAGAACCTTCCCTTCTGTGCATTTCCATATTACTATAAAGTACATTCTTCTCAAATGGCAAAAGAGTTACGTTTGTAGACTCCCAAAGTACAACAGCCACAGCTTTTACAGGTTGGACCTGATAGATGAAACCAGTGCACAAATGTCAAACCTGAATTTTGTAAAACAAGCTGGATTAAACTACCAATTCTGCTTTCAAAGGGAAAATGACAAAGAAGAGAGAGACAAAGAGATCAATATATCTTTCATCACCTGGAACGTGGAAAACTAGCTCATAATTTTACCAGCAAATTTATCAGTGAGGCAAATTAATTTTAATCTGTATCTTATTTTGATGTATCTTACAAACATCACGAAAAGGCAACCTAACTATGTACATCCATGCAATGCTGTCTTTCAAATAAAAAAAACCAACCCAAAACCAATCTGTAAAACCTCAAACCCCGTGTCTAAAAATCCATAAATCCTCAAAAGCCCTCAGATATCTCAGTTTCCTAAACAGCAGCAGAATCAAATGAGGAAAGTGTTGGTGAGTTTTTCTCTATTTACAGAGAACCCTACTGGCATCAACAAGAAAATGACACAAGCTGTTTATATTTCACTCCGCTTTCCTCCTTGAGAAGAGAGATCCATCAAGGCAGGCACCCACATGGCTCACACAGAGGAGAAGTGCATCCCAACAGCCAACCACCTAAAGCTCGCTGGAGGAGAAACAATAAAGGAGACATCTTCTATCTTCTTCAGAGTAGCAACGAACTGGAAAAGAAAAATGCCCTGTGTTTCTTCATGTGACCAACTGGCCAAGACCAAACTTAGGAGACATTTACAACCAGGGTCGTGCAAAAAAAGAAGGAGCAGTAAGACCATTATTAAAGCGATCAAGTATGAGTCTCATTTTCTCTATGTCCTCTCCCATGCCAAGCTGAAAATCAATCAATAATGGACTCCAGTACTTGCTCCTATGCTGTTATTTTGATCGTACATCCTCTTTATATGAAAGTGAATCATAGCGTCTACTCACCCTGTTAGTTTTTAAACAAAACCTGTGTGTGTGATGTGCCCCAACAAGGTAACAGCACCTAGGAAAAGGCCACTTGAGGCTCAAGACAACTGAACACACATTATAACCCTCCGTAATTTAATTTTCTTTATGATGTAGGTTCCTTTTACCTATTCTTCAACATGCATTTTGTAACTTAAAACAACATTCATGTATAGAAGAGTTCCATTTTCAAATGCTTATAAAAGTCCTGTTTGAAAAGCTACATAAAATTTGTATGTTTTGGTCCTTCTTTCCCCAAAATCAAAAATATACGGTTTCACCGTTCATTAGAATGTCAGCAGGTCCAAGGTCCTCATTTGAATTAATCTAATTTTAAGGAAAATTTAATTTTATATATATATATATATATATATATATGTACACACACACACACACACACATTTGCCATGGAGAGATAACAGAAGGCTGTTCAGAAAAATTTTAGCCTTTACAATGTGGACGAGTCTTGCTTGGCCCTGGAACATTAGAATTGGTGGAAGAGCTATTGTTTAATACAACTTTCCTGCTTCATGTGGTAGGGATGGCCCACCACATGACCCTCCAGGGTGGGAAGAAGGGACACAACACTTGAGATTTTTTTCTCTTCATCTTCTTCACACCTCACAGGTATTGCGTGCCTTCGTTTCAAGTGTTTCACCTAGCTGTGCTGCACCTCTCTGGCATAAAACCAGGCATTATTTTTCCCAAACTCATCCATCCACACAGTTTACTTGTGCTGTGAAGCTACATAATACAGCTAATTCACCCCAAAAGTCAGGCAGATGGGACAAAGAGAACCAGAAAACAAATACCATCTTTGGAACTGAAAATTTGCTAAGGGCTACTACAAATGACTTGCAAAACTTGTTCATTTTAATAGAAATTACATAACCTCGAAGGACATAAACATTAAAGGCAACATACAGTGAGATACCACACCACAAACATACTTGGCACTGGGTTGGTCTGTAAAATACATCACATCCTTGATTGACAAACAACATCTGAACAGCACACATCTTTTCCACACTTGATAAACACTCTTTTCACACCCTAGTCCTGTCACTGGCACACGTCCTCGTGGGGAAGAAACACGCTCCATGTAATTAGGTCGTCCAAACCCAAGGTAGTGTATTTAAAAATAAATAAATACATAAATCATTTCCTTAATTATTGCAAGTGTATTCTGGAGATTAGTTAATGGCTACAAATGTTAGATATTTAAAACCTTCAGGAGATGTGACAGAGTTAAGTTACGTGTTCTGTTCTAAAAACTTTCAAATTAAACATAATTACAATCCCGCTCTTCTTGATTAAGCAAGTACTTAATGTATCAGTCAAACATGTATTTTCTCTGTGGTTTTCAAATTAACACAGTCTCACACAGAAGTTGGAGGTGTATTTTCACAGAGGTGTTTAATTCTATAGTAACTTTTCCTGAGCAGAACAAGAACTCATGCGTCGCCTTGGGAGAAGCGCTGCATGGCTGTAAAACAATGTCATAAGAAAGAGGGGGAAAAAATGTAATCAGAGCTTTTTTGGCTGTCAGAAAGGAAGCGCATGAAAACAGCAACGATGCGATATGATCTACTAAGAAGAAACTTGAAAAGATGTAATACCAGAAAAGAAAATGAATCGGGAGCACGCACTATATAATAGCATTCCACATCATAAACCAACTCTTTAGTCTTTGTCTTTTTTTTATCATTAACGGAAAGGACGGTTGCAGGGAGGGGGGAGATGGGAGAGGAAGAGGGTGTTTCTAAATTCCCAGTTGTGTTTATCTGTACATCGTGGATGCTACCAAGAAGTTACCAATCTGTCAAGTTCGTGATTTAAGAATGAACCATTTCGGTGTTTTGCACAAAATAATCTGTACACAAGGAATTCACATTTCCAGCTGTGAGCTGTAATGAGCGTATTTAAATCAAACAGCACCATCTAGCAGGCCCCCCATAACTTCACTCAGGAGGGCAGCTGCTCCTTGGCAAGAGGTCAGTTTGGCAAGCTTGCCCTGAAAATTATTAAGCATTTTCATAGCATATGAAATAGTATGTGCTTTATGGCAGCAAGAATCCAGAAGGAAAAAAAACAACCCATCAGCTAGAATGAAAGAAGACTGAAAAAAACAGTTTAAAGTTTCAGCAGTCGGACCAGAGCATTTGTGTGTGTGGCTCCTGTTGGTTACTTTTTTGCAAGAGAGAATGAAAAGAAAGAATCTTCATCCAGTCCAACAAACAGTAGCCCTATGTGTTTGTTTTACCCAGTCCCATAGCGTGGTCGTGTTGTGCCCTTCAGGAACTTACCAAGCGTATTGACAAACACCAGCCACTATGTAGCACAAGAAAATAGTTTAATTCCATAATTTTGCTAAAACAAACACACATCCCTTCCGCTCACCAGTCTAAGCAATTATTTTTGAAACTGTTCCTACTCTGGGAGTAAGAAGAGCCACTAGTTGATTAGATTTCAGTGCCCAAGTTGCGTGTCCCACTCCATCTCAGCAATTAATGATTTGTGTCGGTGCTGCCTCGGTTCTGCTCTCCCTTCACACTGCAAAGTTTCGCGTGAAATTCCCAAACATAACAACATTCCAGAATTCCCTCCCAGCATCTCCCTCTCCTGTAGGGACAGTGATGCCTGGCCTGCTGCTGTTCCAAGAAGCACACATGCCAGTCTCTCGAATTAGAAGTCTCTAAAATACTGTAGCACAAGAAAAGCAGCATAAAAAAATAAAAAATTACAATGGCCAAAAAAAAAACAATCCCCCAAAAAAACTTTTAGGTGAAGGTTCAAGACCAACCTCCTGAAGGGAAACTCATCAGCTGTGCCCGGGGTGCTGTGCCCCGTGTTCAGTGCAGCGCTGGAGCAATGGGATTTCAGCAGCGGGTCAGTGCAGACCAGGTTTCTAGCTGGAGGGCTCCATCATCTCCGGACCCCTCCGAGACCTTTCCTCATCCTCCTCCTCCCCACTCTCTCACGGGCTTGTCTTCCCCCCAGCGCTAAACCGGCCTCAGCAGAAGCAGGCGACTGCTCCCGCTGCACACAACTCCGTGCTAAAAACTCAGCTTTTCTCCCCAGTTCTTTCCCGCCCGCCCTAAGCACGGGAAGGGACAGATGAACCCCCGGTGGTACCCCCGATACCACCCTCATCCTTCCGGCCAGGCAGCGCACGGGGCCGGGGCTCCGCGACCCGCGCGGTCACACGGGTAGGGGACAGGGATTTTATTCGCTTTCTGGTTTTTTAGGGGAAAACTGAAAAGTAGTTTTCGCACGGTGTTTCGGCACCAGCCCGATTCAGAACCGGGGCGGGTGGGTGG
>JAOXOE010033067.1:0-10500 GCA_028565055.1 Phoeniculus purpureus
TTGGAAGGGACCTTGAGAGATCACCCAGTCCCATCCCCCTGCCACAGCAGGATCCCCTAGATCCAGTCATTAGGGATCGGAAGGGACCTCGAAAGATCATCCCCCTGCCACAGCAGGATCCCCCAGATAAAATCCTTTTCTATTCAGCAAACAACATAGACAGGGAAACGTAGCCGGGCCTGGAAACCTGGTAGGATCATACATGAGATTATTCATATGAATTTACTTGAATCCAGTACATCTTTTCTAGCTTTTGAGACATTTGATTACTTCATATCAACTTAAATTACTTGATATTAACTTGAGCTACAAGACGTGATAGTGCAAACTGCACGGACGTGGAGGTTTTGTTGTGTGTGACAATTCTTCCATTCCACGGCTTGTTATTTTTAAAAAGTGAGCAGTGGAAGATGTGTGAAAGAGAGTTGTAAAATGCCATCAAGTGCTTGGTTGTGTAATGCGGTACCATGGGGAGAAATTTCTTTCTGACTTAGCATTTCATCCCGTTGAATGTGAGACACAGTCCTTCCTCATCTAAAGTGTCATAGCATTACCTCCTAGGGACAAGTATAGTGGGCTACAACAGTTAATGGCTGCTTTCTGGAAGACTACAGACTAGGAGAAAAGGTCATTCACCTCTTTGCCTAGAGCAGCAAGTAACCCTGTGTTGGGTACCGGTGCTGTGAGTCCTGTTGTGGATAAGGATTAGTGCCAGTCCATTACTTTGCTGTGTGCAGCAGCTGTGAATAATCTCTCCCGAAAATCTGACTAAGAGCTAACAAAAATAAAGCTAAAACATCTGTGCCAGCTGCCCCCAGCTGTGTCTGCTGCCTCTTTGGAGATCTCTACACAACATTCAGTGTGATGGTTCTCTGTTTTTGGTGCCCTATTGAAAAGGGTGTAAATTCACGTGCGCCGATGGCAGAATTAATTGTAAAGTTCTGGGAATCTGTTAACAGTTTATTGCAACTTTCTGGTTTCCTGTTGTGCTTTTTGCTTTCCTAAATTTCATAGAATCATTCAGGTTGGAAAAGACTCTTGAGGTCATTGAGGGCAACCATTAACTCTACTCTAAGTTCACCCCTAAACCACATCTACATCTAAGCAACTTTTAAACACATCCAGGGATGGGGACTCAACCCCCACCCTAGGCAGCCCAGTCCGGTGCCTGACCACTCTCTACAGGAAGAATTTCTTCCTGATGGCCAGTCTGACCCTCCCCTGTTGAAGCTTGAAGCCCTTCCCTCTGGTTCTGTCACTAATGACCTGTGAGAAGAGCCCAGCACCAGCATCTCATTTCCTATTATATTGCACTCAAGTCTTATATTTTCTGTCCACACACACCTTGTGATCCTTTAATCAGTTGTCAGCCTGGACCAAGGCAACTGGTCTGAACTCCCTCTTACAGGCACTGAATTTCAAATCCCAGCCTTGAATCATTTGCCTCTGTTACTTTATCACCTCTTTGAAGTAGTGTTGAAATCCCCTTTACAACTTCTTAGGGGACTTTCAGATCTTAAACCTGGGTATACCTGGTGTCATCATTACATCTACTGGCCAGTATAAGCCAGATGTATGGCTATCACAATAAACTTTGAGTGGGTGTTCCATTTTATATTCTGCTTCCATTCCCTTTTAAATTTCATTTAAAAAACAGCCTTTAGCTTGATAAGAGCATTTTTTCCCTGCTCAGTCACATATGATATGTGCATCTAACATTTCTCATTTTCTGGTAGTATAAGGTGATGCCTATTCAATATCTAGTTTAATTCTCCACATTAATCCTCTCACCGGTCATATTAGCATGTGTCGCTTTTGCTGCCCATATCACAGAAAGTTAGGGGTTGGAAGGGACCTCAGGATCACCTACAGTAGGTCTCACAGGGCATCCAGGCGGGTTTTGAATGTCTTCAGAGCAGGAGACTCCACAACCTCCCTGGGCAGCCCCTTCCAGGGCTCTGTCACCCTCACTGGGAAGAAGGTCCTTCTCACTCTGATGTGGAACCTCCTCTATCGCAGCAGATCGATGTGGAACCTCCTCTATCGCAGCAGATTGATGTGGAACCTCCTCTATTGCAGCTCACACCTGCTACCCCTTGTCCTATCATGGACAGCACTGAGCAGAGCCTGGCTCCATCCTCCTGACACCCACCCTTTCCATATTTATCAACATTAATGGGGTCACCCTTCAGTCTTCTTTTTTCTAAGCTCAAGAGACTCTGCTCCCTCAGCCTCTCCTCATCTGAGGGATGCTCCACTCCCTCAGTCATCCTTGTGGCTCTGTGCTGGACTCTTTCAAGCAGTTCCCTGTTAGTCTGTGTGTGTCTTGTTTCAAACAGGTCAATTATGATTCATAACTATTTATTTAAATAGAGCCATCATGCATTAGGGCTCTTAATCATTGGAATTGGAGAAAATTATCGAGATGGGCTTTAAAAAAGTCATTTTAGTGCTTTTCCATTAGTCACTGAATTTTCCACTTCAGGCTCTATTCTACACTAAGACTTCTAGATGACAGAAGACGACAGATGGTCATCAAAGACTTGATGAGTAGAACAGAGCTTCTAGCTCACTTTCTGTTTAACTCAGTGTCTTGTGTTTATTTCCAAACTGCATCAATATTAACATCTTTGCAAGGCAAAGTAATACAAACCTTGGTCCAACCCACTGGCATCAAGATGATGATGTTGTTCACAATCTTTCGTTGTTGGTGAATTAGCTGTTTATCCTTAGTAATAGCTGTCATCTGTATATTGCATTGGTTCATCTTACATTTTCCAACCACTATTATTTACTTCTACACTCAGAGAGAACTAGTTTGATGCTTCAATTATCCGAAGATGCCAGGGAAGGTGTTTAACCTGTGGTAAGCACAGGGGATTTTTAACACATTACTGTTAGAATGGGGAAAATAGAGTAAAACCTGCGCGACTCCGCAGGGACATAAAGAACTGAAAAGCTTAAGGCTTCATTTGATTAAGAAAAGTCAGGAGGAAGACTGTCATAGGAATGTAGAAGTAGATGTACCTCACGAGGCCACCTAATCAAGCCTTTCATCCATGGCTGGATCAAATACACTGAAATTAATCCTGATGGGTATTTGTCTAGCTCGCTTCTAAAAACCTCTGAGACCACAGCTATTGTACCTTTCAAGAAGTCTGTTCCGTGGAATATGTGCTTTTTTGTTATGAAAAAAGATGGTCTGGTGAGCAAGTCGATGCTTTTTAAGTCTTTTCTTCCCTGGACATTAAAAGCAGGGGGGTCACTGTTCTTCTGGCTGTTTGCCTATTGCAAACCCTCCATCATATCCACCTCCTTTATCTCTTTTCTAATCTGAACAAAAGTAATTCCTTCAGTGTCTCCCTGTAGCTCATGTTTAAAAAAAGCCTTAATGTTCTTCTATTTTCCTTTGAAATAACTCCAGTTTAGCAATATTTTCCTTAAATCTCGATGCTCAAAGCTATGTGGAGTATTCCAGCTGAGTATTCCTCAGCAGCAGGTAAACACTTGCCCTCAGAGCATGAGATATGGCACATACCCGTCATATTGCAGCGTGTCTCAACATCATCTTGTTGCTCTGAGTAATTCTTGCTTAATTTATGTGTATTTAAGGAGATACTAAGTCTCTCTTACTTAAACCTACTCAGCATTTTAGTCCCTGTTTGGTTTTCCCAAGCTGTCCTTTTTGCTTTCTGTAGTTCATTTAGGGACTCCCTAAATGATGTTAGGTCATAGGCTGGGCTTGATGGTCTTAGAGGTCTTTTACAGCCTCAATAATTCTGAGATTCTGTAAAACCAACCCACTTAACCAGACATTAAAAAATCCAATCACATATAGGGAGGTGTTTGCTTTTCCCAGTGTTAGCAGCCTCGTGTCGCATTTATAGCCCGGAATGCACTGAGAAACCAAAACCATTATGGCTGTAGCCCAGTTAGCTACCGCTTTTGTAGATTTTCTCTAATCCATTACAGGTTATGAAAGAGTTGGACAGTAACAAAGTGCGACCGTGATTACATTACACCACAGAATACAACGTTGCCAGCCTGTTAAAGCCTAAATCAGAGTGAATCTCAGCCATCAGCCGTCCCTGTCTCAGTATTTTTTCTCCCTGTAATGAGGCACTGATGCTGGGTAATTTGTATTCTGCTTTCCTTTTCTGTCTTTTAGTGGTCTAAAAGTTTTGGTGTGATAATCATGTTCCACAAACCATTGATGGGATTCAGGATTTGTTCTTAAATACAGAATCTGCGTGCTTACGGAGAAGAATCAAATTGCAGCAATTATCTTGCAGTCTCTGCTTGATAAGGTTTAGGAGAGTATTTGTAAATGGCTCATGCAGAATTAATCGTACCTTGCAAACCGCATGAGGGGAATCACTCCTGATGATGCAGCATAATCCACTGGGTGAAGCATTGGTCTTCAAGGCAAGAGAACAAGACTGGTGCAAAATGCTTCCTGCTGGTCCTCTCCCTATCCCATGTGCTGCCCTATAAACAGTCTCCTCTTCCTGCCTTACTCTTGTATTTTTAGCTGTCTCTTACATAATATGGGTTGTGGAGAAAAAACTGTGCATTAGAGTGTTTTCCTTCTTGATATTGCCCAGATACCAGTGCAAATATTAGACACAACATTCAAGCAGTAGTAAGTTATAATTGCTATCTGGTGTTCAGTAGTGGAAGTCATTTATGGTTTTCCAGTCCTATTCAATATGTACGTTCAAGGGAGGTTCTCCTCCCTCTGTACTCTGCCGTGTTAGGCTGCATTTGGAATACTGTGTCCAGTTCTGGGCTCCCCAGCTCAAGAAAGATGAGTTCAAGAGAGCAAGCAGCTAGAGATAGTCTAACACAGAGCCACTATGATGAAGAGGGGACGGGACCATCTTCCTTATGAGGGGAGGTGGAGAGAGCTGGGGCTGTGTAGCCTGGGGAGGAGGAGACATAAATACTTGTAGGTATCTAAAGGGCGAGCATCAGGATGATGGGACCAGGTTCTTCTCAGTGGTCCCCAGCGTGCGATAGTGCAATGGGCATGATTTGGAACACTGGGGATTCAATTTGAATAGAAGGAAAAGCTTTTTTTATGGTGAGGTTGATAGAGCACTGGAAGGGGCTGCCAAGAGATGTTGTGGAACCTCCTTTGTCTGGAGGTTCAATGTTTTGACATTCAAAACCCACTTGGACATGTTCCTGTGCGATCTGCTCTAGGATAACCTGCTCTAGCAGTGAGATTGCACAAGATCATCTCCTGAGGTGCCTTCCAACCCCTACCTGTGATTCAGGATTTACCTGATATGGCACCTTAAAGCCAACTATGGCAGGTGCACTGGTACAACTATAGAAACATACGAAGTCATGGTTGGGGTAGCTCACTGGAAAGGAATGGGAATTCAACGCAAAGAAATGGAAGCAATAGGATGGTTGCCACCTTCTGGTCACATAGCAATTAAAAACCCTGCCAAACCACCACATCAGTTTGATTCTCGAGTTTGATTCTTCAGACATTATCTAATTGCAAATTTGAGTAACAAGTAGATGCATTCCCAGAAAAAGGTGCCATGTTAAATCTTGACATTAGCGCTGATAGCTCTGCTGGGATTGCATCCGTCTCCCTGAGACTCAATTGTACCAACTAGCCCTCAGTAATGGGCTTCAGTATTGACCAGATGCTCTGTGACATGTTTGGCAGCATTTCCTGGGTTAGATGCAAGAGGAGCTATGCAGCTGCTCTTGAGCAGTGTGCAGAGAGCCAAATAACCTTGAATCCTCAGTTTATCATTCAGCATCCAGATATTCATTGGTATTTGTTAATAGTGAGGAAAAAGAAGGAATCTTGTAGCATTTCGTATAATGGTGTGTTTAGGATTGACTGACAGTTCTCTTTGGCACTACTGAGTACAGAAGGAACAGTCTCTTTTCTTGAGCAGCCTTATTTGCTCCCAATATACAGATTATATTTGGAAATGGGAGGGGGTTCCTTGTTTTGAGACTGACATGACCAACCTTAGAAAATACTAGAAACTCATCATGTGCAAGAAATGCCTAGATCCTGAAAATTCGTAACAGGAGCCCTCAACATATACAGCAGCTTTCCAGTCTCTGAAGCGGGCTACAAGAAAGCTGGAGGAGGGCTTTTGACATGGGTGGTAGCGAGAGGACAAGGGGAAAAGGGTTCCAGACTTGAAGAGGGGAGATTGAGGCTGGCCATGAGGAACCAATTGTTTGCTGTGAGGGTGCTGAGATGCTGGAACAGGTTGCCCAAGGCGGCTGTGGCTGCCCCATCCCTGGCAGTGTTGAAGGGCAGGTTGGCTGGGGCCCTGAGGAACCTGCTCTAGTGACGGTGTCGCTGCCTGTGCAGGGGGGCTTGGAACTGAGTGATCTTTGAGGTCCCTTCCAGCCCTGGCCATTCTGTGAAGATAATTAACTGCTTTCTGAAAATGACTTATTTTGTAACTGACAGCAGTGAAAATAGTTGACAGATGCAACTCAAAAGTCACAGAGCCATGGAGCTTGAGACCATGGTTTGGCGGTGGGCTTGGTTCAGCAGATTAATGGTTGGACTCAGTGATCTTAAAAGTCTTTTCCAACCTAAATGATTCTATGATTCTACAGCAGTTAGACATCCGTCTTTATCTGTGATTTCTTACCCTTGTTTGAAAATCTACAGAAGAGAGAAAACAAAGATCTAAATACAAGGAGCAGTGGGTTCAGGCTGGGAAAGGAGAGATTGAGGCTCGATATCAGAAACAAGGTCTTTGATGGGAGGGTGGTTGATGGCTGGAATGGGCTGCCCAGGGAGGTGGTGGGGGGAGTCATTGAAGGTCGGGCTTGATGAGGCTCTGAGCAGCCTGCCCTAGGTCGAGTTGTCCCTGTGTAGGGAGGTTGGACTAGATGGACCTCTAGGGATCCCTTCCAGCCTAGACCATTCCACGATTCTAGTATGCGGTATTTGTGAACAGTTTAATTCTTTAAAATGCTGGGTGTGAGATAAAAGTTTGAGTGTTACCTCTTTTTAGATGAGATTCATGTTCATTGTATAAAGACTTGCCTGGCAAAACATCACAGCATGAGTAACTTCTTTTGTATAAAAGCCTTTCTCTTGTGCTTGAAATCTCGTTCACTCTAATGGCTTTAGGCTGAAGTAACTGAATTGTGAAGCGTTATCTATTCTGTGTTTCACTAGAAATAAAAAATAAGTGTTTTGGTCAGCAAATGGGGTGGTTAAATATGTGAACTGGTCACAGAGTTACCTGATCTGCAGGGACACATTCAGATACACAAGAAGGCCAACAGCGTCGTGGCCTGGATCAGGAATGGGGTAACCAGCAGGAGTAGGGAGGTGACGGTGCCCCTGAACTCTGCACTCAGGAGACCACACCTTGAGTAGTGGTCCAATTCTGGGTGCCACGGGATCAGAAGGACATTGAGGGGCTGGAGTAAGGCCAGATAAGGGCAATAAGCCTGGGGAGAGGGCTGGAGAACAGGCTTTGTCAAGAGTGGCTGAGGGAACTGGGGTTACTTAGTCTAGAGAAGAGGAGGCTGAGAGGAGACCTCCTTGATCTCTACAGCTACCTCAAAGGAGGTTGTAGCCAGGCTGGTGCTGGTCTCTTCTCCCAAATTACTAATGATAGGATGAGGGAAAATGGGTCAAGGTCTGGTTGGGTCAAGGAAGGTTTAGATTGGATCTTAGGAAGAAGCTCTTTGCTGAGAGAGTTGGGCACTACAACAGGCTGCCCAGGGAGGTGGTGGAGTCCCCATCCCTGGAGGGGTTTGAAAACCAAATAGCTCAAGCACTTGAGGCCATGGTCTAGGGGTTAGGGAGCTGTTGGGCTGAGGGCTGGGCTTGATGAACCTGGAGGTCCTTTCCAGCCATAATGAGTCTATGATTCTAAATGGACACACACATTTGGACTAGGTTTTTTTGAACAGTAACCTAAATGCTTGCCCATGTTTGTCTGAAGTTTGTTCAAATATGCTCTCAGGAAAACGTCTCTAAGTCATGAATGCCTTTGTATCGTTGGGAGAGTTTAATGAAGATGATCGTACAGACTGCGAAGTAAAAGGCTGGCTTATTAAAATAGTAAATGCTGAACATAAATCATAGAATCATAGAATCACTTCTTCAGATGGTCTCCTCTCCCGTTGGTAAATTGGCTGCTGTAGTTTTTGTTTGTTCTTGCTTGGGTCGCTAATTACTTTATTTAAATGAAATACCAGTACCTTAGTCCTTCTGCTCTTTTCATCATTGAATGGCTGAGAGACCCAGGGAAACAAAGGCTCACTGCTATCAGCACTGGAAAGTCATTTTCTTTACTTGGAGCTTATGGAAAGAGAATTCCATGTTCTCTGTCTAATACTTCTGCCGTGAAAATTGAACATCCTTCTGGGATAAAAGTGTCAACAGACAGGCACATCGCAGAAAGAACTGGAATAATTGCAAGCAAACAGTTTTCACCCTCTGTTCTCAGGACTCTTTTATTTTTATTGATGTTTCACTCACTCTGGGAATCTTTCCTGATAATGTAATCTTGGAAGCAGTTTGCTTCTTCTCTGACCTTTGCGTTCAGAAACACTTGTTGAAGTGGTTTTGCATGCTTTTCCTTTTTCCCCTAAGGGTAATGCAGGAAATTCTGAGCAGGGGCTGTTTCCCTAAGTGCAAAACAGCTCAGCACAAGCTTAAAGGAAGCACCAAATAGTATTTCCTTCATATTTACCATACAGCCACCTCAGTTTCATCATTTGAGCACATTCACACCTGTCTACCTTAATAAATTAGGAGGTACCATAGCAACGAGGAAACACCCTCAGAGAAAGGCTATTTGAATTTAATATCTTTTCAGCTTAGGGCTTGACTGGACTGTGTTGCTCTCTCACATGTCGTGTTTGGATCTGCATAGCTATCTGTGTGCCAGCCCCTCAGGGCCAGTTTGTGTGGTAGCACCAGAGAAATGTGAAGCTGATAATTGCTTTCTCTTTGTCGACTCTTTAAGTGTGAGCTCTGGGTCTGGTTGTGGGCACTACAGTGCGACATAGACACTGAGGTGAGGTACTGGAGTGGGTTCAAAGAAGGATGCCAAGAGTAACAAAGGGTCTGGAGGAGCAGCAGAGGGAGCTGGGGCTGGTTAGTCTAAAGAAAAGGAGGCTGAGGAGAGACCTTATTGCTATCTACAGCTACTTGAAAGGAGGTTCTAGAGAGGTGGGGATTGATTAGTCTCTTCTTGCATGTAACAAGTGATAGGACAAGAGGACGTGGACTCTTGGGCCAGGGAAGTTTAGGCTGCACATTAGGGAAAACCCCTTTATTAAGGGTTGTGGAGTCTCCTTCTCTGGAGATGTTTCAAACCTGCCTGGATATGTCCATGTGCAACTTGGTCTAGGTGATCCTGCTGTGGCAGGGGGATTGGACTGGATGATCTTTCAAGGTCCCTTCCAATCCCTAATGATTCTATGGAAAGGGTCTTCAGGCCTTAGAACAGGCTGCTCAGGGAGGGATTTAAATCAACATCCCTGGGTGTGTTTAGAAGTCTTGTAGATCTGGAGCTTACGGACAGGGTTTAGTGGCGGCCTTGCTACAGCTGGGTTGATGGTTGGAGTAGATGTTCTAAAAGCTCTTTTCCAACCTAAATGATTCTGTGATTCTATGATTCTAGATCTATGGGAAGATAAGCTCAGTAGGAAACAAGGAGTGACAAACACTATTACTTTTTTACTGAACTTGTGGGCTGTAGGGTGTCTGCGCAGCTCTGGTTTTCATGGCTGCTTTGCATAAGCCACTCACTCATGGTCTGTCTGCACAATGGGGTCTCAATGTCCTCACAGTGTTCGGCTTGAGACTGGAGCTGAGCTCTCCCATTGCATTTAAGGTCCATGCAGCTTGAGCTACTCAGGGTACACTTAAGGCACATCAGCTCTCCGACTACTCTTTTTGTCAGAGAGCTGATGTGCCTTAAATGTACCTCACTTTTCTGACAACCCAGCCTCAGCTATTGACTAGTAATGCCACCTTAGTGTATAAATCACTTTATCCTTTCCAGATCACTTCATCTGAAATGCCAAACAGTAAAGAAGCGGGTCTCAGAATTGATTGTGTAGCTCTGACATCTAAGTAGAAAAACACTGCGCGTCAAGATGAGTCAGAGCTTTTCCCTCCCCTCAAAATATATAATATCCTCGTGGGAGCTGTGATGGCTTCTCACGTGAGACGAAGCGTACGTCAATTAATTAGAATTGAGAAGCTAATCTAGCAGAGGAAACAAAAAGGGAGAGTAAGCATCTTGTCTCGCTGTCTTTTGTAAGTGCTTCCCAATACCAGGCTTTGGGAATCACAGAACGTTAGGGCTTAGAAGGGACCTCGAAAGATGATATAGTCCAATCCCCCTGCCACAGCAGAATCACCTAGACCCAGTCACACAGGAACATGGCCAGATGGGTTTTAAATGTCTCCAGAGAAGGAGACTCCACAACCCCCTTGGGCAGCCCCTTCCAGTGCTCTGTCACCCTCAC
>JAOXOE010033068.1:0-10500 GCA_028565055.1 Phoeniculus purpureus
AGATGTTGGTGCTGGTCTCTTCTCACAGGTCATTAGCGACAGAACCAGAGGGAAGGGCTTCAAGCTCCAACAGGGGACATTTAGACTAGATATCAGGAAGAAATTCTTTCCGGAGAGTGTGGTCAGGCACTGGACCTGTGTCCAGTGTGGTGTTGAGGGATCTGTTTTTGGGGTGAACTTGTAAAGAAGGATTGTAGGTTGGACTCGATGAAGTTGCAATAGCAAAGCGGCTAAATAGTTTTCACCTCTGGAGGATGGCACCAGTCTCTTCTTCTTGGTGGTGTCCAGCAACAGGACAAGGGGTAGTGGGAACAAACTGAAATATTCAGTTTAAACACAAGGAAAACCTTTTTCACGGTGAGGGTAGCAGAGCACTGGAACAGGCTACGCACAGATGTTACAGAATCTCCTCTGGAGATGTTCAAAACCTACCTAGGCATGTTCCTGTGTGATCTTCTGTGGGAGATCCTGCTCTAGTAGGGGAGTTGGACTATGTGATCTTCAGAGGTCCCTTCCAACCCCTATCAGTCTACGACTCTATACATCAAAATGGGGCCAGGACCTCACACAGGATCAGTGCACAGACAATGCACCAAACAGCACCAAACTTGAACAGACATCTGACACAAAACACAGTTTCACCCTTGGGAACTGTTGGACCTAGACACTGTTTTCAACATTAAAGGCAAACTCCTGTATAAAAGCTTCCTGCTCATCTGAATGGGTCACTGTTCGATACACAGACACATCAAAGAGCTGAGCATCCTCTGCCCCACCTTCAGCAGTGGTACAAGAACATTCTGCAGAGCTGAGCCCAGCCTGCTATGGCAAGCCTTGAGGAAGTAAAATCAAGCTCCAGCCACTCCTTCCTTCTTTATCTGATGCTTTGATTCGGCGCTGCAAAGAACTCGGTGGTTTGCTCCATTCATCATGACTATGCCTTCCCTTTGACCATCCACATCGCAGCTTTGAGAGACGGAAGAGAACCTTGTGTTCTCTGCTGCTTTAATCTAAAAACAGAAAGAACAGGCATTTCTTGCTGCAGGAACAATATTGCCAAGGATGCAGATACCATCAGTAAGATAAGCAGTGTATAAAAATAAATCCAGCCAGTGCTTCTGAGAGAGTTTAATTTGACAAAATCCAAATCTAATCACCACATCAAATAAGCACCAGCCATGAAGGGACTGCTTCCAGCACAGACTGCCTGAGAGTTGTTTCCTTTGGTTGTTTTCTGTTAAATGTGGCTTCTGCAAGACAGAAGTTACTCTGTCACCAAAAGGAGCTGGTGTTATCTTCTCCACATTGCAAAGTAAGTCTTGTCCTCCGTGTTCCGGGTCCCAGCCCTTCAGTGCAATTACATTTCACACGTGGATTCACAGAATCACGGAACGTCAGGGATTGGAAGGGACCTCGAAAGATCGTCTCGTCCAGTCCCCAGCGTACACGTAATTATTATTATTATTGGTGCTAATTGTTATTGGCAACGACAGATCGTTGTTGCTAATCCCCAACAGAAATCGTGTAGTGCCCACATGACCCAAAGTGCACTGATTTAAAAATCACTTCAGAGCTTAGGGCTCTGTTTGTTCCTCTTTGTACCAAGCTTTTGGCCAGCACACAAGTTGAAGTGCCCCTGGCACTGGGCCTGACTCAGACTGATTTCTTTGCAGGTTTCCCAGGGGGTTGCAGGTTCCTTGCAAGGCTCATTATATTAATTTGCATGATTAACCTGTTGAAAATAATCTGATAAGAGGATCTAGTTATATTTTGTTCCTTTTTAAGTTAAGTCAGAGTAACTCCTAATCACCTCTTCATCTATGAGGGTTTTTTCTGGGATTTTTCTTGGAGTTTTGGGATTAAGGGAAGTTGTTAGGTTTTGCTTTGTGCCATTGGCAAACTACACAAATTAACTAGCTCTGCTTCCAGAGCTTAAAATAAATCTAAGGAGGAGAAAAAGCAGCCCGTAGAACGTGCATGTGTGCAGTTCAGGTTTGGGTGGTGGTTGGGGTTGGAGTTGGGTGGCTCATGGGAGGGGTAGTGGTAGAGCGATTTCTAGGTTGAAGAGGAGGAGTAGGATAGCTACTGAGGAAGGATTGGATTGAGAATGGTAGGTGGGCAAATCTGAGGAGGGTTGAAGCCGCATTCATAGGGCAAAAGTTTTTCTGAATCCAGGGTGGCTTCGGCCAGTCATAGGTTTAGGAGGATTATAGAGTGCTGAGGGCTATGGATAGGGCTAATATGAATGTGATTATGCTTATTGCTCTTCTATGGGGTTGCACCAGATTTTAGAGACTGGAAGTCGGTTGTAATTAATATACTAGAAGAGCAAGATCCTCATCAGCAAATGGTTATCTAGAGCTCCTGCAAACCAGTAACAGAGTTCAAGGCTAGTCTCAGTAAGAGTAGAGAATCACAGCATCACAGAGCATTAGGGACTGAAAGAGACCTCGAAAGATCATCTAGTCTAATTCCCCCTGCCACAGCAGGACCACCTAGACCAAGTCACACAGGAATTTCCCTATGCATGCACAGAAAACCTGTTTTTTTCCTGACTACGCTTAGGTCTAGGTGATTCTGCTCTGGCAGGGGGATTGGACTAGATGATCTTTTGAGGTCCTTCCGATCCCTAATGTTCTGTGATTCTGAATGAGATAAAGCCTTAACTTCTTATGAGAGTAGTAATTTACTGGCTCATTAGAAGTGTTTTATCCTTTTCCTACAATCCAAAGCTATGCACAGGGACAGAGGCAGGACAAACGTGTTTTAAAGAGATGCCATTTCTTTTTAAGCAGCTGCCAAGAAAATCTCCTATTGAATCTACCCACTTCCTACTATGCTACTAGCCAGCATTACTAACCATGGCACCCATTCGGCTGCTTCCTTCAGAGTGTCTTTTTATGATAACTGCCTACAGGAATCTCTTCAAAAAACTCCTAAGACCCCAGAGATTATTGCTGTCATGCCTGGAAATCATTTCACCAACTCAGACTGTGACAAATGCCTTTTGCAGAGGGAAAGGGGCAGGCAGGTCCCGTAGCAAATACAAAGTCTTATGACTAACAATCATTAAATAGATTAAAAACGTTTAGTCTTCTAAGATGTTTACAAATTGCAAGAGGAACATTTTGCAGAATAAAAAGGCAGTCCTGGAGCTTAATGCTCACTCTGCTATTTCATTACTGCCCCTGCTTTGTATTAACACACCGAGAATTTCTATGTGCCTATGGACCTTTTAGCGGTGCGCACCCAAAGCAATTGCCAAATGTTATTCAGTGCTGCTAACACGTAATAGTTCTAATGAATAATGTTTTTGTTAAGAATGTGGCAAACTGCTATTTATTCAGATGAATTCCAACCAACCATAATGCCTGGGTCTTCTGAGGTATGAATACAATAATTACCAAATGCAGCTCTAAAACGCAATTTGTTAACTTGGAGGAGATTGTGAGACTGCGACATACAGTCGGAGCTCCCAAACCTGCTTTTGCTTGGTTTTTCCCTCCTGAGTCTTCCCTTACGTACACAGCATCTACACTTACTGAATCTACCAGCTGAGTGTCTCCACATCCACTTCTGCTGCATGCATTAATGTTCAGTAACTGACCACGAGATTCTGAAGCAAGAAGCAAGATTAGCCAGAAGATACAGAAGAAGTTAGTTTTCAAAATTTGTCAAGTCTTCTTCACTTCCTACTACGTTAGGCTCCAAAGTAATGGGTTTGTGATGGGTTTGAAAACATCCTCAGTATAAATCTCAGAACCACAGAAGCAAGAATGGTCAAGGATTTGAACAGGCTGAGGTCCAGGGACGTGATGGAATCACCAACCCTGGAGGTGTTAAAAAAAAATCAAACAGGTAGATGTGGCACTAGGAAACATAGTTTAGTGGGCATGGTGGTTTTGGGGAGACAGTCGGACTTGGTGATGTGGCAGGGGGATTGGACTAGATGATCTTTTGAGGTCCCTTCCAATCCCTAATGATTCTATGATTCTATGATGTTGGAGCTCTCTTCCAATGTTAATGATTCTATGACTCTACGAACCAGCAAGTCATCTAAGTTAGCTAGAAGTAGCATCAAAAGCAAAAGCCGTGTATTAGAAACGAAAGCTGTGGACCTTGCTAGTGGACCTAGGGAGTGAGCTCAGCAATCCTACCAGAACCACACAGAACCTCAAGCTGTAGGCTTAGCCCTTGGAGACAGGAGGATAATAAGAATAACATTGAGTGGAATCACTGCCTAGATAGAACCAAACCAAACACAAATTTCAGGAGCTCTTGATACCATCCATCCTAGACCAACAAGAGTTTAAGACACACGATGTAAGAGTGATTGAGACTAATGAACTGATGAAGGACTCTGATGGGCTGAGCCCATTGCAAACAAGAGAGGTGAATGGTTGGATGCCTGCAACAAGAACAAGAGTGAGTTGCAGCAGTGCAGGACCAAGTGCCTGCTCTGGAGGGATGTTCCCAGCACCCTGCCCATTGTAATTGTGACTGAAAAGCTAGAGGGTTCATGTCAGTCCAATTGTTCGTGCCAGCATCAGGGTGGGCCTGCATGGTGAAGGAGGTAAATCCTCTTAATGTGCCAGGTGTGAGCCCACACCTGCATCCTCTTTGAAATGGTGCCTGCTTCCCCAAGCTATGGATATGCAGAGTGACAGCAGTTGGCAGCTGTTTTAAGCCCAGGCAACAATTTCATCGTTAGTCTAAGTACACAGTCATGCAAACTGATCACGTTTATTGCTGATTTTGTTTATACTTGCGTATACTGAGGGTTTTTCAGCCAAGAGTAACTCCCTTGTTCAAACCCAACTCATTTGCAGCAGAAGTGATCCTCAACCCTGCTGCATCTGTGCGCACCCTTGCAAAAACAGAGGGTGGGTGGCACTAGCAGCGGGAGCAATGCCAATCCTGTCTTGCCAACGTGGATGTATACTCTGAAATACCCAGAGCTACTGTACATGGGGAACTGTGGTGAGGAGGACAAGCAGATGTGATTTACCTAATTGACAGCCTAATTAAGATCTGAAGAAGAGGTGGGTGATTTAGTGCTGTTGGAAAACAAGTTATTGAAAGGATTGAAAATTAATATAAAAGGTCTCAGTGGTGTTTAATAAACAGAATTCACTAAAAAATGTTTTTAGATGTTCCAGACCTCATTTTCTACAACAGCTCTGCCAGCCTGCGTTCAGTACGGGGCCAAGAGAGCACAGCTGAGGTGAACGGGGGGTCTCACTAAGTTTTCCTGTTATCATCTGTTTGATGTGGTGCCCGTCCCTTAGGCTGTGAGACTCGCCAGTAGACACAACACAGTGCAGTGTCTCTCACTTCAGTGAGACACCCACACTCATTATATTATATGTTTTGTTCAGCAATTTCCACTCAGTTGCATTTTTAAGGGCTTTAAAATACATCACTCTGGGCAGGGTGAAGTTTTAAAAGCAGGACATTTCTACGTTCAGCTCAGCTGTCAGTGCTCAGCCCTGGAGTTCTCTCCCTCCTTTATGTGCCCATTTCACACTTCTCCACTTTTTCCCCCACACAAATACACTTCTGGGTCTCACAAACTGTTGTCAGAATCTAGCCACCAGTCACAAGCTGGTGCTAAACTAAAAGAGCAGCCAAGTGCTGATACCTGTCCCTGGGCCAACATTACTGCTGGATTTCCAAAACCAACACATGGGGAGGGGAGGCTGGGAAGTGCAAAGAAGATTTCTTGGCTGTTTGGCAATTCAGGTGTCTTGGCTTTTTTTAAATATGGTCTTGAGATGAGTGTGGAGGGAAGGAAGCATTTGCAGTTGAGAAGGAAGGATCCTACACAGTCTGAGTCACTCAGCAGTTTTCCCCATGGGAAAGGAAACCATTTAGGCCAAGGAAGCCTGGTGATGAGATCCCTGACAGAGCTAATTCGAAGTCAGCTTTGGTACCGCAACCAGACGAAGGGAGTGAATGTGAGTGACAACAGACTTGGTTTCCTACATAAAATGATCCTGCTTCCAAGTTACCTCTCATTTTGCATCTGGATAGCTCATCAGGCCATGACATGATCAAACCACGCTTGTTGTATGAGAGTTCCCACACCTGTGGGATAGTGCCATAGATATGACTAGCGGAGCCTGGTTAGCCTTTAACACTTAGAAAGGGGCATGGCTAATGAATGAGGGTTCCTGCATTAAAGTCTGCAGGCACTTTGCAAGTGGAGTTTCCCATCCAGGCACAAAGGGGTTTGATCCTTTTGGATCAACTCAACCACATTTGACAGAGATGCAGAGGTTTCAAAGATGATGAACATCCAAAAACTACAAGCAGTTGAGGAGAGGCTGACCATACAAGACACTCAAGAGAAAGCAGCCAAGGAATCTACTGCACAGAGATACTTGTACAAGACACTCAAGAGAAACCAGCCAAGGAATCTACTGCACAGAGATACTTGTACAAGACACTCAAGAGAAAGCAGCCAAGGAATCTACTGCAGATGCTTCATGATTTTCTCTGTACAGAGGAAAACAACCCAAGAAGCAAGAGACAATTTCCCTCTAAACGTCAATGAAAATAGCACCTTCTCAGACACGAAAGTCAATCTGAAGACAGAGTTTAGAAGAAACTGACTCTGGTAGTTCAGCTATCCACAGAATAATTTGTTCTCTGTGGGAAGCCACCTCCTCTGAAACTGCTTCCTGCACTTAGGAAAGAAAGTGCAGTATTTTAATGATCTTGCCCGTGCAGTACTTGTCTCTAAAGGCTACAGAGCTGTTGCAAAGGAAGTCTTGAAAGAATGAATGAAAGATCTTTTTCACCAGTGGTTTAAATTAGTTGGGCTTTAGGTGGATTTTGTTTTAGATATATGACGATGATGCCTGGAGTACTAGATTTAATTTCTTGTATATTTGTACTGGAAAATGAAATATAATAAATCTAGGAATAAGAATTATCCAGTCCTTGGTTTATGAGCCTATAGAGATCCAGCTCATAGAATAAGTGAGCACAATATCACTGAGTGCTGGACTTTGTTCAGAGGTAGCTGAAAGTTATGCAAGATGGTAATGAGCCCTGCTAGCTTAAGCAAGAAGGATATTAGTCTCCGGCCACCTGTTTCATCCCCTTCTCTTCTGCACTCTATTTCAGGAAGCCTGTGATGTTCTGATCTTTAAAAAAATGTAGCCTGCGTACTTCTGAGTGGAGAGAAACGCAAAGAACTGTTGATGTGGCTTCAACATGGGGTTTAAAGTGAACCAAGGGGTAGCCCTGCTCTTGCTGCTAACTGTCCCCAGTTTAGAACTGAACTCATTCAGCACAATAGAAATGGCATTTTTTGGCTCTTCAGGCAGATTCAAGCAGAAATCAGGGGTTTCTTTAGGACATCGCTTACTGATCCAATGCAGCCTTGATATTGAAGAAAAAGAGTCCAGGGGGGAAAAAATGCATTCAGTTTTCAGTTATAGGTAAAGTCACTTACCTGTACTGCTTCAGACTCACTCCTCTCACTTGCTGCTCTATCCCCTCGCTGAGGCTGCTAAGCGTTTGATGCAGGGAATCACCAACATGCTGTTACCACCAAACAAATGTTCTGTCTCTGAATTTTCTGCAGGGCTCCCCAAGGAAGCAGCAGTTAAGTGCAAGCGGCGCCCATGGGTTGGTACCCCTGCTCCAGCTGCACAAAGACGACTTTGGCCCTCCAAATTCTGTCCGTTTAAACCCCTATGAGGTCTGCTTTCCAGTCATCACTCTCAGCTAGACTGTGAGCCAAATTTAGGATTTTCTATCCAATAATTTGCTTCACCACCAGAGCAATGTGGAAATGACACAGAAAGCACCAAGTACTTGGCTCCAGATGCTCCCTTTCTGAGGAAGACCTCACATCTGCAGTCATCTGGCCCCACAGAGAGCCACACGGCACAGCTGGCACAGATCTCTGCTTGGATTGGCTAGGACAGCCATCACACATCAAGAGGACCCTATAATAATTGCCCTTTCAAATCAGAACAGCTTTCCACAAATCCCCAACATCAGGAAAACCTGAACTCATCACACCTGAAAGCCCTCAAGGGGGTCCATCTGCCCAAATTTGGAGAGATTGTGAGTGTTGCAACCCAGTGCTGACTGAAGACCTCAGTGACTGTCTGGAGAGCAGAGGATTGATGCATTAAAGGGCACAGCCCTACACAAAAAAGGTAGCATGTCAAAAACGCCTTCTTCCTGCCCGAAGGCACTTCTCTCCCACGTTCCTCTCCGGTGAGGAATACCCAGGAACATTTCCCCTCCTGAAATGCTAACCGGTCTGCTGGAAGAGAAAGCCCAGTTCACTTTGAAGTGGTAAGCATGCTTAAATTTGCTGCAGGCTTCAGTATCTCTGAGGGTTCCAAGACCTACAAATGATTTTTATTAATTTAGAATGGAATAGAAATTAGGGAACAATTCAATACAGCTAAAAGGAAGGTAGTGGAGAGCTCTGTAACCTCCCGACAGTGTTCTGTCTCCTATCTATCAAGATCTCCTCTGTCTTTCCTTCTGGAGAAAATTCTCCTTTCTTTCAGAACAAGGTACAATATGAAATGTGGTCCAGAAGACATGACTACGCTAACCCCGCTGTCTGATGTGAATCAGGGCTGCTGTTTGCATGCTCTGACAGCAGTGTGCGTGCAGAGAAACACCAGTGGAGGTGCTGTCACGGAGCAGCTTACGACTCACCCAAGGGTCTGACCGCAGCAAAGATGCCGCCTTTGAACCAGCCCCAATAACGCTGTAGTGCGTGCCACGGGCTACAGTTTGTCACGCAGACCCGGTGTTTAGCTGGGACCCTTCGTGAGTTTTCGTGCTGCTGCATCTTCCTTCCTATTGCTTCATGTTTCAGTGTCGCTGAAGCAATTGGAGGAGACACTGCCATCAGACCCTCAGTTACTCTGCAAAGGTAGCACAAGCTGACCAAGTGGGAGCACAGATTTAGTGTTGGAGACAGTTTTCATTGAAGCTTGTGACAACAGGGACCTCAAGGAACAAATATGTCATGTAACCAGTTCATACCAATACCATATTGATGTACTGGCGTACTCTGGTCTATGGATACCTCTTTGGATGCTAAATTCAGCTAAATGTTCCCCAAAACAATGGATTTACTTTCTGGGAAATGCTTGCCATCACATATTTGGGTTGGCTACCTGTAGTGCAAAACCTTCTTCATCGCCATACATTTGCCCCACCTTTCAAATACACTGGTTCCCGTGGCAACAAGGATGCCATTGGCACGGGAGAGCTCAGTAGCATTCACAATTCCCCTTTAAAGCTCATGTATAAAACAGAAAGTCATTTATACTATGGTTTGTCAAATAAAGAAAGTGTTTATGGGCCAGGTTTGGATCTGCTGATGTGGGAGGGTATTTTGCTACTGCCTTCAGTTGCATCCAGTATGGTCCTTATGCTGCACACCATATGTCTTGCTAACCACCACACAATCCTTCACCCCAAACTGCTAACTCCTCTCTGTTTTGGAAGGAGAACTAGTGAGACTGATTCATGCAAATTATCCTCATTGTTTATAATGAAGATTAAAAGCTGGATTATTTTTAGGAGCTCCTTGGTGATGGGAAATTTTAGACTTTGGAAAGAGATGCCAGAAGACCTAGTCCTTGACTTCAAAAGAAACACTTCCACAGGTACTGCACTGCCCTGTTTCGTGTCACTACACCCACTTCTCTCTGACTCCTGGCTACCATTTTAAAGAATAGCATGGGAATTATTTCAGACATGCACAAGATAGGGTGTGATTCAGTTTGAGATCTCAGTGGGTTGTGGGGATGAAATTGGTGATTGTGAAAAATCTTCCTACACATTTTCCATACATTTCACATGTCATCCCACAAAAGGAACGAACACAGAAGAGTCCCTTTCACTGAAGCTATGAGAACACAGAAGTCAGAGAGGTGAGTAAAGTGTGCCAGAATGCCTCCATTTTACACAAGCCATTCCAGAAAGAAGCAGGGAGCAGCTGTCTCCCCCACACAATATTTCTTAAAACCTATTCCCCTAGACCACGTCACAGTATGAGAAAAATCTGTGACATTATTTAGACGCCATTGTTATTCATCGTGTGCTAGCAGTGTGTTCAGGCTAGAGAAAAGAAGTCATAAAGAGCAAGATTGCTCCATTGGAGGTACCAATATATGGAGAAATATGAGAAGGAGCTTCTTCATTTGATTGCTCTGACCATTAACTCCAGATGCTTATAACAGTAACATTGATTATGTGGTGATTGCATTGTTATGCAATCATCGTCAGTATTATTGAAAAGGAGACTGAGGGGTGACCTCAGTAATGTTTAGAGATATGTGAAGGGTGGGTGTCAGGAGGATGGAGCCAGGCTCTGCTCAGCGTCATCTAATGATAGGACAAGGGGCAATGGGTGTGAGCGGGAACAGAGGAGGTTCATAGAATCATAGAATCATTAGGGATTGGAAGGGACCTTGAAAGATCATCTAGTCCAATCCCCCTGCCACAGCA
>JAOXOE010033069.1:0-10499 GCA_028565055.1 Phoeniculus purpureus
TGTGTGACTTGGTCTAGGTGATCCTGCTGTGGCAGGGGGATTGGACTAGATGATTTTTTGAGGTCCCTTCCAATCCCCTAATGTTCTGTGATTCTGTGATCGTATCACAAATAGATTGGTACTTTCTTCTCCAACTCATCACCTAATTTCTACAGTCTTAGGCCTAAAAGTACACAACAGTTGCATGCAACTTGCTAGTGTAATTCTTACTACTGCTTTTACCACCTCATTAGCCTGTAGATTGAATCTCCACAAACAAGGGGATTTCATAGTGCGTTTAAATATAGGGCTTTTCATAACTTAGCATATACGTGTTTAGCTATTAGAAGGGTAACTGTGGATTAAAAAAATTTCTCATTTGCCTTTTAAAGGTTAATCAATGCTATTTTTCGCTGGTTTTCATTTTTAATCTATTTTTAACTTAATAATTTTCTATGCTCATGCGTGTTTTAAATTTGTGTACAAGCTTAAATTTGTGCATACATACATATTTAACTTTGTTTTTAAGTATTGGAGAGATAGTTTACTTCTTACCTTGCTTTTAGTAGTTTTATTTGTCTCATAACTGTTTTAAAATCTACAAGTGTCGCAGCTATACCCTGTTAACAGGACAGTGTTATTCAGTAATAAAAATACTGATGCTTTAATCAAATGATTGACTTGTTATTTATACAACTATAATTAGTGCCATTCTTTAAGTTTTGTGTCAATAATTTATCTGTATGGGTGGGAGTAATAATTACTGTAAGTTGTATAATGAAGTAAACTCTAAAAATAAAAACCAAACCAACAAACATGCATTTGTGCATTTCCTGAAAGTGTTAGGGTAAAATGTACAGGATACAAGCTGCTCAGATACAGGATATGCAGTTTCATGCCAGCAAACAGTAGGCTATTGGAAATTTACAACATTAATTTGTTTTAGAAATGGAAGTACTCATTAGACAATATTTCATCTTAAAATTTTTGTAAGTAGCTGGTTTTTTTTGCTTTGAAGTTTTTTGGATAAATTGAAATAGTTACAAAGAAATATTAATTTTACGTGGTGTTTACTTTTGATGACTTTGTGTTTCTAGGCTGCTGAAAATATGACAGGCTGATATGGGAGAAGATTTCTGCATGAGAAGACTACCAATGTAAAGTTCACAGCAGCTTTGTGGTTTGACGCTGTTGAGGAAAAAAAGTGGACTAGGTGTGTGCAAATATCATCATGCCAAAACAGCTGTTTATAGTATAGTCAGTAAACTGTTTGTGTTACTTCGCTTTTACACCATATGTACTCTAGGTCATAGCTCTACAAAAAGCAATCAAGGGGGCTGTATACTCTGTATAACTGGCAAAGAGAATAGAAAAATATTAAGACTGCATTGAATCACCATTGTTTCCAATTAGCCTGGCCAAAAAGTCATTCCAGGCGGATGCTGTAAAAAACCTCTGGATAACCAAATTGAAGGATTCCTAAGTGGTATCATATTAATTTCTCATGAGCACTTGAAGTCTTCCATAAACCTGTGTTGTAACTTCAGATTTTTAATATTTTAATATTTGGTGTAATGTTTTTTGAAAACATGAAGTTTATGTATAAATTATTAAGTTTATCCTAGGAAATCTGAAAAGCTCATTAAACACCATGAAGACACTACATCAGCGCAACAAACATTAGCAGTTAACTCTTACTTAATTTTATCTGGACTTGGTGATACTTGGTCAAAAATGAACAACAGTTGGAAAGCATCCTTGATGTTTTCAGGAATTGCATCTGAGTTTGAAAGTTCTCACTTGTGAAATTTAAACTCTACTAGTTTTCTGCAAACTATAGCAATTGTACCCAAAATAATTATGAAAGCTTAGAGTGCACAATTCTGATGGTGCTTTTCGTTTTCCTCCATTACCAGATTTTTGGACATTGCAGGAATTCTGAGGACTCCCTTTGAATGTCATGCTGTTGATTACTTTGCATTTATGTATTTCCAGGGTTTTTCCTAATTTACTTGCTTGGTTTCAGTTTTGGTTTTGTGTTGTGTCCCTTAAATACTTGAAACCAACTTGCAAATAACAATATGAAAACAATTTATATAATTCTTAAGTCTGTGCAATAAGTTGTACCTACTGTTATATACCATCAATAAGATTACTGGTTTTATGTACTTAGCGGCTGGTAAACCATTTGTCAGACAGAATTTTGGAAGCAGGGCAGGTTTTTAACATTTAAAACCCCCATTTGCTTTATATAAAACTAAAAAGGCTTAATTTTAATTATTAAATGGAATGAAATGTTAACATTGGTTAGACCTGATTTATCTACAAAATTCAACGTAAACCTTAAGGCTGAATATTTAACATTTGGGCTGAAAGTAAGTGGGATATGGTATTCCTTAAATGTGGCAGATGTGTATTTACCTCGAAAGTCTGCATGACAGAGTGTACTTGGAAAAGTTTCTTCCAAAATTCTGTGTGGAACAGGAGTCCTTAGGAACGGGTAACAGATCTCTGGTACCATCCAGAACAGATACAAGAAATATTTTTGGTTTTCTTCCTTTTGGTAAGAAGCAAATCTCTCATAGGAAATTTTTTATTGGAAATAAGCTTTCTGTGGTTTTGTGCTGTAAAATAAATACAAATTTTATGAGCGTCCCTACCGTGTGAACATGAGCGTTCGGATACTGCCATGATGAGCCATGGCTGAATTTGTAACACACCCCGCTTTCTACTGCATTCAGTTAAGAAGCCATGCAAGCAGCATGTGATTTTCCTCTGGCTCCTTGTTTACGTGCTTGTGGGACTCTTGAGAATAGCACAGGGAGTAGCTGTACAGGTACCTGTACCAGGTTTCTCTAATACAATAGCCTTTTTTGTAGTGAAAAGCAGCTACCTGAGGAAAAATAAGGACAATGCAAATCCATTTCATTCTTTTACTTATGTGTTCTGTGAGCTTCCAAGTGTCTTCTCTTTACAGGCTTTCTTGAACATCACATGGTTTGTCTATTTAATCTCCAAATCTTTTTCCAGTACTTGTCCAGTTTCCCTTGAACTATTGTATGCTTCCTGAATAGCAGCAGCCTTTATCAATCAATGTCTGCTGTATGAAGAGTTGCCAACTTTTTGTTTGTTTTGAACATGTTTGTTACTAGTTTAATTCAGTGTTCCCTGCACAGCAAACTTTTACCTGCCAGGCTTGTGCCAGTCATGATTCTGCAGATAGATAACATTCACTTTTAAACTTCCTCTTCTAAACTGAAATCCATTAGTTAAGGTATTTCTTGGCCGACCAAAGGCATGGAATAGCTTCTGTATTTCTTGTCCTTTGGAGTTTTATTTAAACTCCTATATTTTCTGAGGAAGGAACCAAAAGTACAAGCAGCATTAGACATGCACGTGATGGCCCATTTAATTTCTCAGTTTTTATTCCTTTCATAGTAATTTACAATACTTGACTTCCTCCTTTAATTTGAAGTGGACACTAAGCTGTTTTCATGGCTTGATCTTTCATAACTGCAGGATCTGACTTTTGAGTGGTGTTGATAATCTCAGAGGCTGTTGTTTCTTATGTCAAATCATGATTGTTTATCTCCATGTTTATAATTTTATTTCTGTATCTGCCATTTTATTTCCTAATCAGTCTTGCATGTTTTCATTAGGTTCTACACAGTTTGCTAATAATCTTACTGTCCTCACTAACTTTATCACTGGTGAGATTTGTCACTTCCTCCTCCTTTGAGGTTAATTATGAGTAAGTCAGCAACATGGGACCTTGCAAAGACACTGCAGAGTGCAGCTGGTGAACTGGCAGTAACTTTATTTCCTTTCCTTTTCAGTGGATATAGTGCAGCCCCGCGTACAACTTTGTCTCTCATTCTTACACTGAGTATCTTTACTGCCACATGTGGCACAGCTATGAGAGCTTAAGCACAGTCCTGAATCCAGTCCTGCAGAGAATATGGCGTTCTAGGTAACTTTCAGGATCTTTGATATTTGTAATTGTATAGTCACATTTGAGACATATAAACTTAAGTAAGAAAATAACTTTACAGGAGATTGTAGAGTATTAGAAGACAAACCTGATAACCCAGAAGTCTCTAACGTTAGGGAGGTTTTGTTTCTTAGACGGTTATGGTAACCAAAAGAACTGTTAGTAAAACCAAAGTGCTGGATGATTATTGAGCCAAGACTTTTGACCTAATAGACCTGTATCCATTAAAAGTACGTGTATATTTGTCAGTTACTACTTTTTCTCACCTGCTGGTCTCCAGCTGAGCAAATACTAGTTCAGTCTTGAACTTGCATTTTAATTCAGTCAGCTGGTTGCCTCAGAGTTGAACTTGAATGATGTGGCAGGTACAGCTTACTCCAGAGACTACTCCCAACAGGATACACAGAATCAGAATCAAAATTGTTTGGGTTGGGAAAGACCTTTAAGATTATCAAGTCCAACTGTTAAATTTACTCTGCCAAGCCCACCGTTAAACCTTGTCCTTGATCTCTATATCTGTGACTTTCAAACATGTCTAGGGATGGCAATTCAGCTACCTCCCTGGGCAGTGTGTTCCAGTGAAGAAATTTTTTCTAGTGTCTAGCTTAAACATCCCCTGATGCAACTTAAGGCCATTTCTTCTTGTCCTACCTCTTGTTACTTCTGGTGAGACCAACGGCCACTTCTCTGCAACCTCATCAGATTGTGTCCTGTTCTTGCTCAAAAAAAGCCCCTCCTTTAAAAGCCTCTGTCTACTTCTGCATGCTTATAGGTTCATGCTACAGAAATCCTGCAGCCTTCATTATTCGAATATAATTTAAATTAAAAGAAAAAGCACAAAAAATTATAATAGCCTAAGAATAATCAGTGACCCATGGCAAAATGCTTTGGATTATGTTTGCAGACAACCTTTAAGGTTGTCTACACCATCAGCTTTAAGGAGAGCTAATGCTGAACAGTGGGGCTTTGCATTACTGTGTGTGATTCGGAATTAGGCATGCGTCCTTGAACCACAAATATTAGTTTAATTAAAGTTTGGAAAAACAGCATTCCAAAGAATGAAAGGTGTGCCAAAGTAATTTCAGCCTTTTAAGAGCAAGGGTGCCAGTCATCTAGCATCAGCACTAGCAAGCAGTGAACCGGTGAACTTGGGACTTTATCAGCAAAGAATGAAAGGCAAGAAAATGCATGTGTGCCATTTAAATTGTTTGATGGAAATGTCAGTGGGGTAATTATTTTGTTTTTATTTGTGCGCTTACATGTGACATGATGTAGTGTACTTCAGTTTATGCCGGACAGCTTTCACTACAGATGTCATTGGCACAATTGCTGCAGTTAAGGGCCTGGAGAATAAATCTTATGAGAGATTGAGAAAGTTAGGGCTCTTTAGTTTGAGGAGGAGGCTTAGGGGAGACTTCCTCACTCCCTACAACTATCTGAAAGGACATTGTGGAGATGTTGGTGCTGGTCTCTTTTCACAGATAATTAGTGACAGGACAAGAGGGAAGGGTTTCAAGCTCCAACAGGATAGTTTTAGATTGGACATCAGGAAAAAAATTCTTCACGGAAGGGGTGGTCAGGCACTGGAATGGGCTTAAAAATTAGTTTAAAAGACATTTAGATGCAGTGTTTGGGGATCTGGTTTAGGGGTGAACTTGTAGAGTAGAGTTGATGGTAGTACTCAAATGATCCCCAGGGTCTTTTCCAACCTGAATGATTCTCTGATTCTGTTAATTCAGTTGAAACATAAATGTACTGTGGTGTTACCTGTTTGGCTGTTTGTGTTACCTTGTGTATGTGATTTGGAAAAAACCCAACCTTTAAAAATTTAAAAACTAAAACCTCAGTTCTTGGAAAATGGTAAATTGTGAAGGATTTTTGGAGTAAAGAGCTGCTGTGAGAATTTTGTGAAGTTGTAGGAAGAGTTCCTGTTAAATGCAAAAAATAAATTTATCAAGCAGAAATAGTGAAGTGAAACCACAGTAATGTTGGATTATTGCTTCTAGACTCACTACTTCAAGAAAGTTGTAGAGAGACAAGGGTATTTTAAATGGAACCCATTAAAGAAAGACTGAAGAACAGACTTGATGAGGTCTGCAAGAATGCAGAAGTGTACAGGTTCTCTCAGAGAGGAGTTCAGAAGATAAATGAAAAACATGGTGCTGCTGGAGTGAGTCCAAAGAAGGGCAACAAGGTTGGCAAAAGGTCTGGAGAACAAGCCTTATGAGGAGAAGAACCAAGAAATTGAGCAACTAAGAAGCACTTCAAAAGACATGTATGAATGTGAAAACAGGTAAGACACAGAGAATAACCTAATTAGGGCAAAAACGATCCAGTACTGTTCTCAGCTTATTAATATGCCTTTAGTACCTTTTGGCCCCCAGCCAGGGACAAACCGCCGTATGTGTTCAGTTTTCAGCACCTCAGTACAAGAAAGGCTGAAGTGCTGGAGTATGTCCAAAGAAGGGCAACAGGGTTGGCAAAGTGGAGATCATGCCTTGTGAGGAGCAGCTGAGGGAGTGAGGGCTATTTAGTCTGATGTAAAACAAGCTGAGGGAAGACCTTATTACGGTCTACAACTACCTGAAAGGAGGTTGTAGAGAGGTGGGCGTTGGTCTCATCTCACAAGCAGCAAGTGGTAGGACAAGAGGAAACGGCCTCAAATTGTGTCAGGGAAAGTTTAGGCTAGGTCCTGGATGTATTTAAGTCACGTAGATACAGAGCTTAAGGACATGTTTTAATAGTAGGCTTGGCAAAGTTATGTTAACAGTTAGACTTGGTGATTTTAAAAGTTATTTCCAACCTAAACAGTTCCATGATTCTGTAATCACTAGTTATGCCTTTGAACATAGAAGGAAGTGTTGCGACTACATTTTCTTTTTTTTAACCTGACAGAGAAAACATACCATTTAAAATAGCTGATACTAAATCATACCATAAAAATAAAGTGCAGCTTCTCAGGACTGAAGATAAGTAAACTGTGACGTGATGTGCTAGGGAAATGGCATAATGGCTACAGCTTCATGGTGTTGAAATTAAAACTACTTCTGAAAGTCATTATTTAATCCAGCTTCTGAGCAAAAGTCTATGGTACCTCTGTGCAGAATGTCAGGCACGTTGGCTGCGGCAGTTCCTTCTGACTGCAGTCCATGTAGAGACAGCTCGTAAGTAATGTGAAGAAAATTAGGAATATTTAGTATGAGTATCGGTGATGTTTCTGTCAGTAAGATAAATGGAAGCCTGGTTTCTGAGACATTTAAATGTTACCTGATAAAAACCCCCTGAACAACACAACTATTAATTATCTGAACTGGCAATCTAGAATACATTGAGTCTAGGCACTTTTATTATAACTTCATAAATATTCCTATTTTCTCATCTCTGATTTTTGCATGTAAGGAGAGACCAGCTCATGAAAATGGATCTTTGAACGAGCTCAATGGTATCATTATGTGGGTAAGCGGAAGTTTAACACGCAAATATGACTTTCAATGAAGGAGGTGGACGGTGCAGAATTAGAGGAGGTGGTGCTTGTCCATTCTGTCATTATCCAGGGAAGTAGCTGGGAGGACCCTTGAGGAGGGAACAACAGAGGATGATGAGGAAGAAGGACATCCTTGTTTTATTTTATTATTTTATTTGTACATCAGATCCCAAATTAGTACGCTTGATTATACAGATCGACGTTATCTTCCTGTTTAACGGACAGGAGAAGACTAGTGTTAGGTGGTCATATTGGCCCTGTCCCACCATCCCAGCCAGGCGAAGGTGTTCAGGCCCAGTTAAGGGCAAGTAGGGTCAGGTACAAGCCTGAGATGGCTGTACTAAAACATTTTGGACTGTTCCAGTGTGTTTTTTGGCCTTGAAGGTGGCAGTGGTAAAACAATGAGGCTGCCAACCCCTCTGCCATCACTGCCCACTGGCACAGCTTCTGAGAACACTATTTGAAGGAGCCAGTTTGTCCATCCTTTCAGCTGTCACTGCATCCCACTTCTCTAGGGTCCCAGAAAAGCTCCTTGTGCCATTTCTTGCCTTCTCAAGGTTTTGTTCCCTACCCAGTTTATAGAGGGCAGATGATTACGAATAGGATGAATTACAACTTTGGGAGGGAATCAAGGACAGAGAAGTAATCTCATTCCTATCATCAGTGAACTTGCATGGAACTCAAAGCATGTCATAAACAGCAGGTCGTTCTTTACTATTTGGGAGTTACAGCTGTGGAAAACACAGGATGTTGTAATAATATGACTGGAGGTTGGCCAGTGTGGTGCCCATCCACAAGAAGGGCTAGAAGGAGGATCTAGGGAACTACAGGCCTGTCAGCCTAACCTCAGTGCCTGGCAAGGTTATGGAGCAAATCACCTTGAGTGGCATCAAGCACCACGTACAAGGCAATCAGGATCAGGCACAGCCAGATTGCATTTAGGAAAGGAAGGTCCTGCCTAACCAATCTGATCTCATTCTACGACTGGGTGACCCACCTAGTGGATGAGGGAAAGGCTATGGATGTGGTCTACCTAGACTTCAGCAAAGCCTTCGACACAGTCAGTCACAGCATCCTCCTGGAAAAGCTGTCAGCCCATGGCTTGGATGGGTGCACCCTCCAGTGGGTTAAAAACTGGCTGGATGACCAGAGTGGTTGTGAATGGTGCCACACCCAGTTGGTGTGGTGTCCCTGAGGGATTGGTACTGGGCCCAGTGCATCAAATCTACCCTTAGTAAGTTCATGGATGACACCAAATTGTGGGAGAGTGCCAATCTGGAGGGTAGGAAGATGCTGCAGAGAGATCTGGACAAGCTGGGTCAATGGGCAGAGGCCAAAAGAATGAGGTGTAACAAGGTGAAGTACTGGGTACTACACTATGCCCACAAGAACCCCCTGCAGCTACAGACTGAGGGATGAGTGGCTGGAGAGCAGCCTGGCAGAGAGGGACCTGGTAGTACTGGTTGACAACCAGCTGAACAAGAGCCAGTAGTTCCTGAAGGGACGTTGTAGACAGGTGGGGGGTCAGGCTCTTCTCCCAGGCAACTGGTAATAGGATAGGGTAAGGTCAGAAGCTGTGCCAGGAGAGGTTTAAGTTAAGTGTTAGGAAGCACTTCTCACGGAAAGGGCAATCAGGCAATGGAATGAACCGCCCAGGTTGATGATGGTGTCTCCATCCCTGGAGGTGTTTAGGGAAAGACTAGATGTGGCCTTTAGTGCCATGGCCTAGGTGATTGTGGTGATGTTAGGTCGTGGGCTGGACCTAATGATCTTAGAGGTCTTTTCCAGCCTCAATAATTCTATGATAATCAGCTGGTTTGTGTTACAGACCTTGGTATCCACAAAGATGACTAGTTTGTCTTTGCAGCAGCTAACGTTTGTTGTTTGAGAATTTTTTTTAACATGGTACTGTCATCCTTCAGGCTTTTCTTGCTTAATTTTGTAATTACTACTTTTAAGCACTTCCAATCTTTGTAAAGAGTAAAGTAGGAGGATAAATGTGAAGGAAAACTGTTGCATGTTCCACTAGATGGCAGACAAACACCTGAAACCACTGCTGCAGCTCTGTAAAATACCCCTCTGTTAGTTTTGTATGGCTTCTAATAAATAGTATTTTAGGATCAATTTCCAGCTTAATGAAGGATTGGTGCAATTTAACCTTTTGATTTATTTTTTTAAAGCGTTTTAAAATTAGAAGGAAGCATAAGAAAATCGTGCTATTGATTGCATGGCGTTGGCTCACAAAGGAGCGGACTGAGTTTTAAACACTTAACATTTTGTATTTTATTCATTTGACTTTTACTCAGATGGGATGTACCAGCACCAAAATAGCCACAACAGAGTTTTCAGCACAACAAATCTCCAGTGGCATCCTTTTCCTTTCATTGAGAGTAATAAAATGTACACAAACTGTCTTTGAAACTGCACTAAAGGAAGTTCTGCAAGCCTCTGTAGTTCATAGCCACTTTAGCTTTTCCCTGTCAGTGTTTCTGTGCTTTCTGGCAGTTAGTCAGCAATCTACAATGTTTAATACAAGATGGCACAATCCAGATAAGAAAGCTTACAGAATGTGGAAGAAGGGGCTGATCATTGGGAAGGAATATGGGAATGTTGTTAACAGTATGTAGGGATGCAATGAGGAAGGCTAAGGCTCACTTGGAATTAAATCCAACAAGGGTTATCAAAGCCAGCAAGAGGAGCACCTTCAAATACATCAGTGGGAAAATCAGGATTAGGGAAAATGTGGGCCCACTGCTGTGTGAGATGGGTGTCCTGACAACAGACAGTACAGAGAGGGCAGAGTTAAACTTTAGTCTTTACTTATAATATTTGCCTTCAGGAATCTCAGTCCCTGGACATAAGAGAGAGAGTCTAGAGAATGGCCTTAGTCAGGGAGGTTGAGGCTAGAGATCATTTACATTCACAGATCCATGAGTCCCAATGGGATGTACTCATGAGTGCTGAAGGAGATGGCAGATCTTATTGCTAAGCCACTCTCGATCATCTTTGAAAGGTCATAGAGAACAAAAGAAGTTTCTGTGACCT
>JAOXOE010033070.1:0-10499 GCA_028565055.1 Phoeniculus purpureus
CTGCCACGCGGTGCCTTGCTAGGATGACCCAAATCCTTCCGGTGAGGGCTGGAAGACGCCTGCCTCTCACCCGCTGCTGGTCCCCTATGACACCCTGACGGCCAAGGAGAAGGCCAGGGACCGTGAGAAGGCCCAGGAGCTCCTCAAGTTCCTGCAACTCAACGGCTATGCAGTCACCCGGTGGGTGGGGTTGGGCACCCTTTGGGGTGGGGGATGGGCACTTGGATAGGTGGGGGTGGATGCCCTGTGAGTGAAGGGCACCCAGTGTGGGGGGGACGGTCACCAGTGGCACAGTGAAGGGCTCCCAATTAGTTAGTGAAGGGCCCCTGGTGGGGTTGGGGTGGACAACCTGTTGGATGGGGGTTGTCACCCAGTGGGCAGGGGGCAGCCAGTTGGGTGGGTGAAGGGCTCCCAGTTGGGTGCGAATGGGCACCCTGTGGATAAAGGTCACCCGGTTGAGTGGGGATGGTCACCCCATTGGGTAGATGAAGGTCACCCAGTTGGGTGAGGATACTCAGTCTGTTGGATGGGTGAAGGGCTCCTGGTTGGGTGGAGGTGGTCCCCGTGTAGGGTGGGGAAGATCTCCCATCCTGACCCCTGTGGGTGGGGCATCAGGGGGCTGAAGGACATGGAGCTGGACACCTCGTCAATTGAGAAGCGCTTCGCCTATGGCTTCCTGCAGCAGTTGCTCAAGTGGATGGACATCTCACAGGAGTTCATCGCCCACTTGGGTACCAACCCCCAGTTCCATGGGGAACCCCCCAGTTTCATGAGGAACCTTCAAATTCCATAGGGAATCCCCCAATTCCATGGGCACATCATGGGGGTGCCAGGGGATCCCCCTGTTGGAGGGCCCTGAGAGCTTTCTGGGGTTCCTTGAATGCCTTCAGATCCCCTTGAACCCCTTTCAGACCCCCTTGACCCACCTTGAGGTGCCCTTGGACCCCTTGAGACTCCTTTGAGCCCCTTGAGACCCTCCTGAGATGCTCTCAGACCCCTTGAACCTCTTCAAGACTCCTGAGCCCCTTGGACCTCTTGAGACCCTGTTGAACCCCTTGAGAGCCTCCCTTGAGGTGCCCTTGGACCTTTTGAAGACCTCTCTGAAACCCTTGAGACTCCCTCGATCCCCTCTTAAACTTGCCAGACCCCCTTTGGAGACCCTCTTGAACCCCTATAGACCCCTGTAGGTGCCCTTTAACCCCTTCAAGGCCCCCCTGGGACCCCTCAGACTCCCTCTGACCTCTCACCCCCTTTGTCCCCCATTTTCAGAGGCGGTGGTGAGCAGCGGCCGAGTGGAGAAGTCCCCCCACGAGCAGGAGATCAAGTTCTTTGCCAAGGTCAGGGAAACTCCAAGATGGGAGAAGGGGATTCTGGGGGTGAGGGTCTTTGGGAGGTGGTTGGGGTCCCGTAGGTATGAAAGTGTTGGGGGGCTTTGGGATCCTATCGAAGGAGGCTGTCAAGGTGGACTCCATAATGGTGGTGAGGTCCAATAGGGTTGATGAGGTCCTCATAGGTGTCTTAAGGTCCATAAGATGTTGAGGTCTCCTTGGGGTGTCAAGGTCCCACAGGGCATTGAGATGGACCCCCTAGAGTGATGAGATCCCATTGGGGCATTAAGGTCTCATAGGGTGTTGAGGTGAACCCGACAGGGTCCCATTGGGTTGTTGATACTATTGGAGTGTCGAGGTCAACCCCATAGGGTGTCAATATCCCATAGGGTTAATGAGGTACCCATGGCAGTGTCAAAGTGGACCCTACTGGGGTGTTGGGGTCCCCATATAGGGATGAGGTCCCCACAGGGTGATGAGGTTTCCACAAGGTGTTGAGATCCCATTGAGGTGGACTGAATTGGGTGTTAAGGTTCCTATAGGAATCTCAAGGTCTCATAGGACATTGAGGTGGACTCCACAAGGTGATGAGGTCTTCACAGGGCATTGAGGTCTCATTGAGTGTTGAGATGGACCCCACAGGGCGTTGAAGTCTGGTAGGGTGTTGAGTTTCTGTAGGACATTGATGAGGACCCTATGTGGTGCTGAGATGCTCCTCAGGACACCCATGGGCTCCCTGTGGGGTCTCTAGGATGGGGTTTTGGAGATGTTATGGGTCCCCCAAGTACCGCTTAGGGTGACCCCCACCTTGACCCCCTCCTATCCCCCCCAGATCCTGCTGCCCCTCATCAACCAGTACTTCCACAACCACTGCCTCTACTTCCTGTCCACCCCAGCCAAGGTGCTGGGCAGTGGTGGCCACGCTTCTAACAAGGAGAAGGAGATGATCACCAGGTCTGGGGAGGGGGGAGGAGGGCACCCCAAACCCCCACCCTCAGACACTCCGTGGGACCCACCGAGATGTCCCACCCCACCCCTGACCCCACCGATCCTCCTTCTCCTCTTTCATCTCCAGCCTTTTCTGCAAGTTGGCTGCCCTGGTCCGGCACCGGGTCTCCCTCTTTGGTAATGGCGGAATGGGGAGGGGACCCTCATCCTGGGGTCCAGGGGATGCCTCCTGGTGGCATCTGATGGTCTCTGGTGCCCTCTGACTCCTCTTTGTCCCCTGGTGGCCTATGGTGGCTCCTGGTGGGCCCTGACCCCGCCCCTATCCCCCCACCCCAGGGACTGACGCCCCAGCAGTGGTCAACTGTCTCCACATCCTTGCTCGGTCACTGGATGCCAGGTAGGATGGGGAGGTCACCATGGGGCCATCCTTCACCCTGTGGGCTTCACCGCATCCCAGTTGGCCCCTTCCCCCACCCCGTACCACTCCAACTCCACCCTTGATGTCCCTCATCCCTGAGGTGGAGGCCACAGTCTGTGTCCACAAGACTCCCAACACCTCTTGGGGTGGATGTGCTGGCCCCATCCCACATCCTCTGTGGTGGTGGCCCAACCCCACATCCCCACCACCCCTTGCATCTCTTGGGGTGGTCATGGTGACCCCATCCCACATCTCCTGGGGTGGTTGAGGTGACTCCATCTCACATCTACTGGGCTGGTGACCCCTATCCCTGTGGGCTGTTGGAGGTGGCTAGCCCAAGCCCTGCTTGCCGTGCCCCCCCAGGACAGTGATGAAGTCTGGCCCTGAGATTGTGAAGGCAGGGCTGAGGTCCTTCTTTGAGGGGGCCTCTGAGGACATCGAGAAGATGGTGGAGAACCTGAAGCTGGGGAAGGTGTCGCAGAGCCGCACCCAGGTCAAGGGGGTGGCCCAGAACCTCAACTACACCACCGTGGCTCTGCTGCCCGTCCTCACCTCCCTCTTCGAGCACCTGGCCCAGCACGGCTTCGGGGATGATGTCATCTGTGAGGGGGCACCTAGGGGTTATCCTGGGCGGGTGGTCACACTGGGGTCATGATGGAGTCACGGGATACCTTGGGGTCAAGGGATGTACTGGGGACACCTTGAGGTTATGGTGGGGTCAGGGGACTTGTTGGGGACATGGAGGGGACACAATGGGGTCAGGGGATACGGGAAGGTGGTGGGGTCAAGGGATTTGTTTGGGACACCTTGGGGTCAGGGGACACATTTGGGTCATGTTGGGATCAGGGGACTTGTCTGGGACGTAGTTGGGGACACAGTGGATTTACGGAGAGGTGGTGGGGTCAAAGGACAGCCTGGGGACATAGAGATGTTTTGGAGTCACCTTAGGGTTAAGGGTTCTGGTGTGGAGCTGGGACATGGGGTCTTGTTGGGATCGTGTTGGGGTCACATTGGAGCCAAGGGACACCTTGGGCAGATGTTGGGGTCAAGGGATAGCTTGGGGGTGTGGGGACACCTTGAGGACATTAGGGGGTCACTATGGGGTCAGGGAGACCTGGGGAGGTGGTGGGGTCAAGGGACACCTTGGGGTTGAGGGTCTCAGCATGGAGGCAGGAAATGGGGTCATGTTATGGTCACGTTGGGGTGTGGGGATACCTTGAGGACATTGCAGGGGGTCACTATAGGGTCAGGGAGACCTGGACAGCTGGTGGGGTCAAGGGACATGGGGACACTTTGGGGTTCAGGGTCTTGGTGTAAAGGTGGGATATGGGGACATTGTGGGGTCAAGAGACCATGGTGGCACCAGGGGAGGCTCTAGGAGGCAGTTGGGGGGTGACAGTCCCTGTCCCCCTGACAGTGGACGATGTCCAGGTCTCTTGCTACCGGATCCTCTGCAGCATCTACTCCCTGGGCACCACCCGGAACCCCTACGTCGAGAGGTGGGGGGCACCTTGGGGTGCCCATGGGTTCACCATAGGGTCACCATAGGGTCACCTTGGGGTGGAGTGGCCCCTGGGGTGCCCATAGTTTGGGATGGCCATGAGGTGGCCCATGGAATGCCTATGGATTGGAGTGGCCCCTGGGGTGCCCTTGGGGTCACTGTGGGAGGGAGTGTCCATGTGGGTGCCATTGGGTGCCATTGGGTGCTGTGTGTATCCCTGCAGGCAGCGCCCAGCACTGGGGGAGTGCCTGGCCCGCCTGGCAGCTGCCATGCCAGTGGCCTTCCTGGAGCCCCACCTCAACCAGTTCAACCCCTGCTCTGTCTACAGCACCAAGAGCCCACGGGAACGGGCCAGTGAGTGGGGAAGGGGACCACCCATGGGTGCCCATGGGCCTTTGGGTTCCCCTGGGGACATGAGGAGGTGCCAGGGAGGTGCTGGTGGTCCAGGGTTGGTTCTTGAGATGGTGGCCCTGGGGAGCTACTGGTGGTCCTGAGGAGGATCTCGAGGTGATGCTGATGGCCCCAAAGGTGGTCCTGGTGGTCCCGGGTTGGTTCTTGAGATAATGTTGGTGGGACTGGATGGGACTGGGGAGGTGCTGGGAAAGTTCTTGAGATGATGCTGGTGGCTTCACAACTGCTTCTGGTGATCCCAGTTGACCCTGTAGAGCTACTACTGCTCCCAGCATGGTTCTGGTGCCCCTAACTGGTCACAGTTGACATCTCTCCCCACAGTCTTAGGTCTCCCAGGCCAGGTGGAAGAGATGTGTCCTGACATTCCCCCGCTGGAGCGGCTCATGAAGGAGATTGGGGGGCTAGCGGAGTCAGGGGCCCGTTACACAGAGATGCCCCAGGTGATCGAGGTCACCCTTCCGATGCTCTGCAACTACTTACCCCGTTGGTGGGACCGCGGCCCTGACACCCAGCCCCAGGGCCCCTGGGCCACCGACGTCACAGGGCAGCACCTCAACGCCCTGCTGGGTAACATCCTGCGCATTGTGGTCAACAACCTGGGCATCGAACAGGCCTCATGGATGAAGAGGCTGGCAGGTAGTGCAGTGAGCTAATAGCAATGGACAGGGGGCTACTGGGGCTGGTGGTCCTGGGGAGGTTCTGAAGATGATGCTGGTGGGGCTTAAAGAGGAGCTACTGGTGGTCTCGGGGAGGCTCTTGAGATGATGCTGGTGGTCCTGGGGAGCTACTGGTAGTCCTGGAGAGGTTCTGGAGATGATCCTGGTGGCCCCAAGGCTGGAGCTGGTGGTCCCAGATGACCCTGGGGAGCTGCTGGTGGTCCTGGGGAGGTTCTTGAGGTGGTCGTGAGGGCATATCAATATAGTTCTGGTGGCCCTGAGTGGCTCCAGAGAGGTTGTGGTGGCTCTCAAGATGTTTCTGGTGGCTCTGGGTGGCTCTCAAGATGGTTCTGGTGGCCCTGGGTGGCTCTCAGACATCTCTGGTGGCTCTAGATGAGTCTCAGATGTCTTTCATGGCCCTGAGTGACTCTAGACAGGTTCTGATGACCCTGGATGTATGTCAAGATGTTTTTGGTGGCCCTGGGTGCCTCTCAAATATCTCTAGTGGGCCCAGCTGGCTCTCAGATGTCTCTGGTGGCCCTGGGTGCCTCACAGATTATTCTAGTGGCCCTGGGGGCTCTCAAGATGTTTCTTGTGGCTCTTAGACATATCTGGTGGCTCCAGGTGGCTCTCAAGATGGTTCTGGTGGCCTCAGGTGGCTCAAGAGAGGTTCTGATGACTCTGCATGGATCTCAAGATAGTTCAGGTGTCTCTCAAATAGTTCTGATGGCCCTTGGTGGCTCTAGAGAGGTTCTGGTGGGTATCAGGCTGGTTCTGCTGGATCTTGGGATGTTTCTGGTGGCCCTGGGTGGCTCTAAAACGTCTCTGCTGGCTCTCAGTTGGGTTCTGGTTGCCTCACAGTGTTTGCCCAGCCCATCGTGAGCAAAGCAAAGCCGGAGCTGCTCCGCTCCCACTTCATCCCCACCATGGAGAAGCTGAAGAAGAGGGCAGGGAAGGTGGTGGCCGAGGAGGAGCAGCTGCGGATGGAGGCCAAGGCCGAGGGGGAGGACGCGGAGCTGCTGATCCGCGACGAGTTCTCCGTCCTCTGTAGAGACCTCTATGCCCTCTACCCCCTGCTCATCCGCTACGTGGACAACAGCCGGTGAGGCCACCATAGGGGCTGCTGGGGAACTTGAGGGACCTCAATGCTTGAGGAGGGAGGGATTCAGCCATGGAGGAGGGGTGGGGTGGGACTGAGGCGTGGGTGAACAGCATCAGGTGCTGTTGGGTCCTGGTGGTGACCATGGGGAGCTATTGGTGGTGGCTGTGAGGACCCTCTCATGGTGGCCTTGGAGATCCATTCATGGTGGCCATGGGGAACTACTGATAGTTGCCATGAGGACGTTCTGGTGGTGGCCACGGGAACTCCCTGATGCTGGCCATTGGGAGCTGCTAGTTGTGGCCATAAGGATTTTCTCATGGTGGCCGTGGGGAGCTGCTAGAGGTGGTCATAAGGACCACCTAACAGTGGCCATAGGGATCCACTCATGGTAGCCATGAAGACCAGCTGGTGGTGGTAGTGACTGTGGGGAGCTACTGGTTGTGGCCATGAGGACTCTTTCATGGTGGCCATGGGGATTCACTCATGGTGGCCATGAAGACCACCTAGTGGTGGCGGCCATGGGGATATGCTGGTGATGATAGTGGTGACCATGAGGCCCCTCTCATGGTGGCCACGGGACCGACAGGGCCAAGTGGCTGACGGAGCCCAATGAGGACGCAGAGGAGCTCTTCCGTATGGTGGGGGAGGTCTTCATCTACTGGTCCAAGTCCCACGTAAGTCTGGGGTGGGCAGCACTGGGGAGCCCTGGGTTGGGGGAGGAGATCCCAGCCCATAGGGTGGGGGAGATCCCTCACCCCCCCCCCTGTGTCTCCACCTCAGAACTTCAAGCGTGAGGAGCAGAACTTTGTGGTGCAGAACGAGATCAACAACATGAGCTTCCTGACGGCCGACAGCAAGAGCAAGATGGCCAAGGTGGGGGCACGTTGAGACCCCAGACCCAACCCCAGGCTTCTCCATCCATCCCACCAACCCTGGTGCCTCCAGACCCACTCCAGTGACCCCAGACCTAACCCCAGTGACCCCAGCCCCTCCCAGCCTTGAGCTTCTCAACCCATCCCACCACACCTGGTGACCCCAAACCTACCCAACCCTGGGTTTCCCCATTCATCCACTCAACCCTGGTGCCTGCCCAACCCTGTTGAACCCCTAACCCAAACCTGGTGACCCCAGACCCACATGCCAATCCTAAATCCATCTGGAGACCACAACCGCTCCCAACCGTGGGCTTCTCAACCCATGCCACCACTCCTGGTTCCTCCACATCCATCCCTGGTGACCCTTAACTCAAACCTGGTGATACCTAACCAACCCAACCCTGGTGCCTCCAGACCCATTCTAGTGACCCCAGACCCAACCCCAGTGACCTCAACCCCATGCTTCTTCATCCTTCCCACCACCCGTGGTGCCCTCAACCCAAACCTTGGTGACCCCAAACCCAACCCTGGTGACTCCAACCCACCCAATCCTGGGCTTCTCCATCCATCCCAGCAACCTTGGTGACCCCAAACCCACCCTGGTGCCCCCTAACACAACCTTGGTGCCTCCAGACCCATCCTGGTGCCACTTAACCCAACTGGTGACCCCAGCGTTGGGCTTCTTCATCCAGCCAGCCAACCCAAATAACTCCAAATCTAACCCTGGTGCCCCCAGACCCATACTGATGATTCCTAACCCCGCCAGTAACCCCTAACTCTGCCCTCTGTCTCCTAACTCTGTCTTTTCTCTCCTACCTGGGCTGCGGGTGCTGCCACCTAGTCCGGAGATGGCCAGGTTAGCTGGGACCCCCTAGACCACCCCATGGGCCAGCTCCATGGGGCCACCAAGTTTGGGACCCCCATCTCTGGGACCCCCAAGACCACCCCATGGTCCTGTTCTGTGGGGCCACCGAGTCTGGGACCCCCAAGACCACCCTATGGTCCTCCGGGTCCTGTTCTATGGGGCCACCGAGTCTGGGACCCCCCAAGACCACCCTATGGTCCTGTTCTATGGGGCCACCGAATCTGGGACTCCCTAGACCACCTCAGGGTCTTCTTCCACCAAGTCTGGGACCCTCATCTCTGGGACCCTCAAGGCCACCCCATGATCCTGCTCTATGGTTCCACCAAGACTGGAACCCCCAAGACCACCTTAGGGTCCTTTTTCAGTGGGGCCACCAAGTCTGAGACCCCCAACTTCATGGTGGTCCCACCATCACCACTCCCCCATGACCTGGAGCTCCTGTCCCAGAACTGGGTGGCCCTGACAACCCCTGTCTCCACAGGGGGGTGGCTCAGAGCAGGAGAGGACCAAGAAGAAGCGTCGTGGGGACCGCTACTCCATCCACACCTCCCTCATCGTGGCCACCTTGAAGAAGATGTTGCCCATTGGCCTCAACATGTGCTCTCCCAGCGACCAGGAGCTCATCAGCCTGGCCAAGAGCCGCTATGCCCTGGTGAGTGGCCTTAGGGACATCTCCCTGGGGGTTAGGAGGTATCTCCTGGGGGGCTGGAGGCATTTCCAGGGGGTTAGCAGGCATCTCCTGGGGTTTAGGAAGTGTCTCCCAGACGGTTGGGGGTATCTCAAGGGGGTTGAGGTCATCTCCTGTGGAGTTTGGGGAATTTCAAGGGTGTCTGAGGGCATCTCCTGCGGGGTTGGAGGCATCTCCCAGGGAATTTGGGGGTATCTGAGGGGGGTTGGGGGCATCTCCTGGGAGTTGAGAGCAACTTAGGTGGGGTTGAGGGCATCTCCGGGGGGGTTGGTGGCCTCTCAAGTGGGATTGAGGACATCTCAAGGGGATTTGGGGCATCTGAGGGGGGTTGGAGGCAACTCCTGGGGATTGGGAGCATCTCAAGTGGGGTTGAGGGCATCTCCAAGGGGTTAGGGGCATCTGGGGGGGTGCTCAGGGCACCTCCAGAGGTTTGGAGGCATCTCAAGGGGGTTGAAGACATCTGAGAAAGGTTGTAGGGTATCTCAAGGGGTTTAGGGTTATCTCTGGGAGTCTGAGGGCATCTCCAGGGGCTCTGAGGGCATGTCAAGGGGGTTGGAGGTGCTCCCCTGACCCTGCTGTGGTGCCCCCATTGCCCACTGCAGAAGGACACAGACGAGGAGGTGCGGGAGGTCCTCAACAACAACCTGTACCTACAGGGAAAGGTGAGCTGGCTTGGGTCCCCAGCGAGGCCACCACCACGGCCATCGTGGTGGCCCAGTGGTCATCACGGTGGCCATTGCTTCTCTCCTGTGGGCCTTGTGGTCTCTATGGCCCTCTGGAGGTGTCTGGAACCCTCATGTCTCCCCACCATGTTTCCATGGTGGTCACCACGTGGCCCTTGTGGTCTCTGGCCATGGTGGTCATCACAGTGGTCACCACGTGGTCCCTGTGGCCTCCACATCCCCATGGCCTGGTGATTAACACATAGTCCCCTGTGGTCTCAATGTCCCCATGGCCACAGTGGTCATCATGGTGATCACAGGGACCTTGTGGTCCCTATGGCCATGGTGGTCATCATGCTGGCAATCTTGATAGTCATCATGGTGGTCACCATGCAGTCAATGTGGTCTGTACGTCCCCATGGCCTGGTGGTTATCATGGTGGCCACCATGTGGTCTCCATGGTCTCTATGGCCATGGTGGTCACTGTGTCCCTCCCGTTGGCAGTGTGAGAACAGCTCCTCCATGCGGTGGCAGATGGCCCTCTACCGCCAGATGGCCGGAAAGGCTGAGGACTCAGACAGCCCCGAGAAGGTGGTCCGCAGGGTCCAGGAGGTCTCTGCTGTTCTTTACCACCTCGAGCAGGTCAGGACGTCCTCAGGGTCCTGGGGTGCAGGAGGTGGTGGCCATGGGGGCACTTTGGCTTAAGGGACTACCTCAAGTCTGGAGGTCCCCAAGGTCCTGGGGTTGCAGGAGGTGGTGGTCCAACCCAAGAAGGTTGGAGGCTTTGGGGGTCTCCAGATGTTCCTGGGTCGGGGGAGTCTTGGGCAATCCTGATGGTTCCTGAGGGGACCTGAAAGGTCCTGGGGGTCATGGCTGGGGGGGGAGTCGTTGACCATGGCAAACAGCTTTGAGGAGCTCCAGAAGCTCCTGAGATGCTGCTGGGGTCCCTGGGAGGTTCCTGAGGGTCCCTGGGAAGTCCTTTGGGTTGTCAAGGGTTTCCTGGGGTTTCCAAGAGGTCCTGGGGGGTCTTGGGGGTCTCAAGGGG
>JAOXOE010033071.1:0-10498 GCA_028565055.1 Phoeniculus purpureus
GAGGGGCCCAGAACTGGACACAATACTCCAGATGTGGTCTCACTAGTGCAGAGTAGAGGGGGAGAAGGACCTCTCTCCATCTGCTAACCACCCGCCTTCTGATTTCTTCAATGAAAGAAATTCCTTCTCTCCAAATCAGCCTCTACAGAGGCTGCATCACACACGCCCATAATTCTCAATCCTCATTACCATCCTGACCAAAACCAACAAGTTAACAATCCTCAGCTGGGTCATGCAAGAGCTCAAAAGGGTGTCAAGGTGTCTTTGCCAGGAAGGAAATGCTCTTTGTCAGCACCAGTTGAGTGAATGCAGCTGGTTGCTCTCCCAGGTCCCTATGGGGCTGGGTAACAGTACTCGTGTCAGCACTGCGGGTCCAGATGAGGCATTGAGGTATCAGTAACTCCAGGGGGCTTATTAAATTAAGTGGAGGGGTGTTTGTGGGATGTGTTTGTTGTCTGGGGTTTTGTGGTGAGATGGTCTGAATAGTGGACTTTATAGAACTGAGGTTTCTTCAAGTTTAAGAAAACCCTTGTGTTTAGAAGAACACTGAAGACTTGGTGTCTTTGCTTCCCTGAGCTACTCATAGCTTCACAGACAGAATTCCCCAAACCTCTCCAGTTGCACACAGCCCTAACATGTGCAGAGTTTTAGATGCTGTTTTTCCGAGGCTCATACATTGCTCCACAGCATCTGCCCTGGTTTTCTCGGGGCTTCACTTCCCAGCTCTGCTTCTTCCCCCCGGTACCATCCCCGTAGATCGCAGGGCTTGGCACAGTTGCATTAATCCTCCTGTGCCCGTATTTCAGTTTTGAGTTCTACCTGTATTTTCACCAGGACCCTTCTCTGTGGCATCTTTTAGAGCTCTTAGTTAAAAAAGCAAGGGGGAAGACTACAGGCTGAGTTTGCTGAGCTTGAAATCTGTTGTTTGGTGATGCAAAATGTAAATAAGAGCTTGATAATACTTAAAAGACATTTGCATCGGTGGGTATTTTTGTCTCAGATGTGCATTTCCTCTCCACTGTGCTGCAGGTATAGCTAATAAGGTGGTTATTATTAGAGCAGGATCTCTAAAGCAGCTATTTGTGTAGTACATGACTCAAACTGAGCTCTGCGGTGGCTCTTCCTCCTTATGTGCATCTTCCCAGACCAAGTAGAGCCTTGTAGGGTCATGTGAGCTGTGGTTCCTCAACTCTTCTTGCTTCTGCTAGAGATCTTCCTGGCTCTGAACAGATGAAGAGCAGCTAAAGGCTGCTGGGGTGTGTGTGAGCTGCCTGCAAAGCTGGGGAAAGTCTGTCTAACAGTTACAACATTGAAATGGACTTGTTAGCTGCCTTCATAGTGGGGCTTTGAAGACTGTGCCTCCAGGGTTTGGGTTTTGTTTCATTAAAGTGGAATTTCAGTCCAGACTCTCAGGGTTTTGGTGCTAAGTGCTGGAGCACTGGATTGAATGGGAGTAGAGCAGATGAGACCTTGTCCTTGGAGGAGCTCTGGATTTAATGCTGAGTTTTCTCCAACTTTGCGCTGTGAGAGCCTCCATGATGGGAGGATGAGCGTGAGCCCCAGATGATGTACCCAAAGTTGATAAAAGATGATGGTTATAATCCCCGATCCTTTAACACTCACCGGGGAGCTCTATGCCATTGTCCAACAACCAGGTGATCTGGGGCTGTGGTTTGCATCCTTGGGTATAGCAAGACAGTGTAACTTTTCCTTCTGTGTCTTGAGATGCTTCCACTACTGGGTTAGAAGGAGCAGCTGCAGCAATAAGATTTGAGGTCAGTCATAGTGCATTTTTCTACTCATTTTCATGAATGGCTGCACACCCAGCATTTTTGGTGGGGGGACTGAGATAAACCTGGGACTGTATTGTGTTAGGCACCACAAATGCAGGTCTGCAGTTGAGGAGCTTTTCTTTTTTGCTCCTCTGGAACAAAGTGGGTGAATCCTACACTGGGAAGGGACCTCCAGAGGTGATCTACTCCAACACCCCTCTCATCCAGAGTTGGTTGCTCGAGGCCTCATCTATCCTGGCTTTGAACACATCTGGGGAAGGGGCAGCCACAGCCTCTCCAAGCAATTGATTCTAGAGTTACTCCACCCTTGCACTGAAGAACTTCTAAGATCTAGGCTGAACCTCCTCTCCTTCAGTTCCAAACCCTTGTCATATCACTAGATCCCCTTGGGAGAAGTTCCTCTCCAGCCTTCCTGGAGGTTCCCTTTAGGGACTGGAAGGCAGCTCAAAGGTCCACCCCTGAGTCTTCTCTTCCTTAGGCTGAACAAGAAGGAACTTACCTAAGACCTCAACAGTCTTGTACTTGCTTTTGAACGGGATGCCATAGTAGAAGCATTTGTAGACACCTTCATCGTGCACTGTCACGTTCAACAGACGGAGGGATAATTCATCCTTTGAGTATTGGATAAGTTTGTATCTCTGATCCCTTAAAGCTGAAAGGAAAATAAAACCCAGCCTGCTGTTGGTGTTGGTACATAAGAGCGAGGCAGATAATCAAAGCAATAATGAATGAGGATCATTTATTGCATACATTATGAGTAAATGTTGGGGTGTGAGGACATATGTGCTCAGAGAAGTAATAGGAGCTTTGAATATAGGGCATCAATGCATGAGCCTATGACCTTTCCCTTCCCCATTTCTTAAGACTTTATCTTGCCTTGAAAAAGGCCATTTCCTCTCTCTGGGTGTATTTTGTGATAATGAAATGAACTTTCTGGTCACTAAACACCTCTGTATTAACTGCTTATTAATTGGCTCTTTTGCTTCTCCTGTCCTTCTCTGGAGATGTTTTAAAATCCACCTGGATATGTTCCTGTGCAACTTGGTCTAGGTGATCCTGCTGTGGCAGGGGGATTGGACTAGATGGTCTTTGAAGGTCCCTTCCAATCCATAATGTTCTGGGATTCTGTGGTAATGTTCTGTGTAATTATCTAATTAATTAGTAATTATCTAATTAATTACTTTGGCTATAATGAGACACATCTCCTAGCATACCTGTGCTCTGGTGTTTAAAGTTGTGGAGATCCAGAGCTTAGGGACAGGGCTTAGTGGTGGGTTGGGCCAGTTGGGTTAATGGTTGGACTCAATCTTGGGAGTCTTTTCCAACCTAAATGATTCTGTGAGTCTCCCTTGACTTTCCAAGCTTTGCTTCATTCCTCCTTGTCCTGGTTTTGGCTGGCTGGGGTTAAACTACAGGACTTCATGACCTGTGGGCATCTTCAGTGTCAGACCAGCAAGTCACATGGACTTTTCTCACAATCACAGCACTGAAAGTGTAACCCTCTGCATTTAACTTGAACTGAAACTGGGGATGTGAACCAGCCATTGGGGAGAATACCTCCACATTATCTTTAATATTATGTTTTAGCTGTGATCTGGTAAGATACAGACTTGGGATAAAATCACAGCGGTGCCAGAGTTTATGGAAGTGATTAAATATTGAGGATTTTTGAAATCATCACTCACTAGCTTCATATTTTTAGATACAATGGGTCTGAAGGAAACTGATTCCTGAAGTGGTTTATTGGAGAAGCAGTGGCACAGTGGTGATTCAGAATAAAAGACGAACGTGCCTGTGTGCAGTGTGAAGTTTGGTTTCTTTCTGAATGAGGACTGGTTTGTATAAGAAAAGGAAAATATTCATTGTGTCTGACTTCTCAAGTGTTCAGGTGCTTTGCAAATTCTAGCCCTTATGGGTGTGATGTCCTGCATCTCATGGAAGGATAATCCTGGGGTGCTGAAGCTAGGGGTTGAGTCCTCAGATGATTGGAGGCAGATACTGTTTTGTTCATTTTGATTAGTGCCTGCTCCATGGTATCAGTGGCTGTTCTCTCCCTAACGGGGCACTGGAACAGGCTGCCCAGGGGGGTTGTGGAGTCTCCTTCTCGAGACGATTAAAACCAGCCTGGATATGTTCCTAATTTTGTCTAGGTGATCCTGCTGTGGCAAGGGGATTGGACTAGATGATCTTTCAAGGTCCCTTCCACTCCCTAATGATTCTATGAGTCTATGAACCTCATTAAGTTGCTCTATCAACTCATTAAAATGTAAAGAATCTTTTAAGCTGTTAAAAGATCATATAATCATTAAGGTGGGAAAAAACCTACAAGATCAACCCAACCCTACCCTGCCCACTAAACCCTGTTCTCCAGGGCCACAGCTACTTCTTGTTTGAACCCCTCGAGGGATGGCGACTCCCCAGCTACCTGGGCAACCTGTTCCAACCCCTGACCAGTCTGTCAGGGAAGAGATTTCTCCTGATGTTCAATCTAATCCTCTCCTGGCACAGCTTGAGGCTGTTTCTTCTTGTCCTATTGCTGGTGACTTGGGAGAAGAGACTAACCTCCACCTCTCTACAGCCTCTCTTGAGGTGGTTGTGAAGAGCAATAAGGTCTCCCCTGAGCCTCCTTTGCTCCAGACCAAACAACCCCAGTTCTCTCAGCCTCTCTTCATCCAGGCCCTTCACCAGCTTTGTGGCCCTTCTTTGGACCCTCTCCAGAAGATGGAGATTTTAAACTGTGTATGAACAGGATAAAGTGTCTCAGTCCAGAACTGTTTGCATAGAGGGTGTTTGTGGCTGAGGCCAGGGCTGTAAAGAACTGAGAACGTGTCGAAAACAGAGCTCACTGATCGAGGGGGGCTTCTAGGCCTGGCATTCCCAGGCATGTCATCAGACTTAGGCTATTCCCGTGTGTGTGTGTTGTGAGTCTCTAAAACTGCTGGTGAACACACGGCCTGCTTGCTCTGAGCAAACAGGAGCAAGTGCTACTCACGATTGCCATTGAGAAATGTCAGCAGGACTTGGCTGGATGTCAGTGGCCGCTGGGATTCCTGGAGCAATCAAAAGGCCGTTTCGATGAGCAGCAGGATTGGGGGCGTCACTATCCCCCTGTGCTGGGCACTGGGGAGGCCTCCCCTCGAGTACTGGGGGCAGTGCTGAGGCCTTCACTTCAAGAGATGGAGGGGCTGGAGTGGGCCCAGAGGAGCAACGAGGATGGGGAAGGGACTGGATGGAGAGGCTGAGAGAGCTGGGGGTGTTTAGCCTGGAGGAGACTCAGCAGGGACCTTCTCCCTCTCCACAGCTCCCTGAGGGGAGGTTGTAGTCAGCTGGGGGTTAGGCCCTTCTCCTAGGCAACCAGGACGAGAGGGCAGAGCCTGAAGCTGCCAGGGGAGGGTTAGGTTGGACGTTAGGAAGCCCTTCCTCAGGGAAAGGGTGATCAGACACAAGAATGGACTGCCCAGGGCAGTGGTGGAGTCCCTATTCCTGAAGGTGTTGAAGGCCAGCCTGGCTGGGGCCCTCAGTGCCCTGGTGCCACTGCTGTGGTGATGTTAGGTCCTGGGCTGGGCTGCATGAACTCAGATGGCTTTTCCAGCCTCAATCATTCTGTAATGGGAGTTGAGAAACCAGGGTCATTTGGGTAAATCCCAGTCTTGTTTATCACCAAGGTTTAGCAAGCCAGGATGCTGTACAAATGGGGAAGACCAAAGCAGTTCTCATCTTGCAGGGCTGTTGAGGACCAGCAGAAGGACAGAGATGAGATGCAGGGAATGGAAGGTAACAGTAATTGCTGCTTTGTCAGTACATACAAGAAATCACTGCTTATTTTCTACGAATTTCCTCTTGATGCACTGCATCGAATCCTCCATGAGGAGCGGAGTAGCCAGGGCTTTCAGAAGTGTCCACTACTGTATCTCTTGTAAAGCCAGAGGAGTGTTTTTCTGCTAATCTCTTGGTGCTGGTGGTAACTACAGCTCATTGCTAAAAGCCCTGGTGCCAGACCACTCTCGTGGGGGTTTCCATTTCATCAGCTTCCTGCCAGAAAGGGGCTGGATATAAAACCATTATGAGTGGCTGGGTAGTGTATGAGTCAGACTGGTGGTGGTGGGAGCTGGAAAAGCTGCTGTGGAGTGACCCTCCAGCCCCACTTGAAAAGTGTTGGTTTGGTTTTCACACTTACCCCGCTCATTGTTGAGGAAAATGGCAAAGCCCTGAGGGTTTAACCACTGCAAGGCAGAACTGCTGTCAGCACGGAAGGTGCAGCGGAGATTTAGGTCCCCTCCTTCCTTCAGAGTGATGTGTTCACTGCCAGCTCTTGGAAAATCCCCTGCCAAAGGAAAGAAAAGTATTAAAAGGTGGTGTAGAATCATAGAATTTTTAGGTCAGAAAAGACCTTTAAGATCAAGTCCAACCATTAACCCAGCTGTCCCAAAATTACATGAAGTGAAGCAATGATGTTTGGCACAGACTGATCATAGGATCATAGGATGTTAGGGGTTGGAAGGGACCCAAGAGATCATCGAGTCCAACTCCCCTGCCGGAGCAGGACAAAACTATCTAACACAGATCACAGTCAACTTTCCTTTTTTTCAAGAGCGTAAAGGTTTTTCTACACTAAGAAACTTGCCACTGTGGTTGTTCTGGTATCAATAAACCACAGTCATTACAGAAGTCATCACAGTCCCTGGGCTTAACTTGTACCCAGGCATCTTTGTGGTCTTTATGTGCCAGCATGACCAGGGGTAGCTACTGAACATAATTCCATGTGAGACAGATGGAGATGTTTAAAACCCACCTGGACATGTTCCTGTACAACTGATCTAGGGGATCCTGCTTTGGCAGGGGGATTGGACTGGATGATCTTTCGAGGTCCCTTCTAACCCTTAACATTCTGTGATCTTGCGAAGGACTTGTCTGCCTGGACAGTGCTTTCCCATGGGGATCACTTGCGATGCCTCATGCTGGAGCTGCACACACTTGGCGTTTCTGGGCCAGAGGTGGTACCGAAAAGCATGCAGTGATGTAGCTCAGGACCTGACAAAGACACTCTAGATATTTTATCTTTCTCTGCTGTCTAATCTTTGGAGTCCCTAAGCCTGTAGAGGAGATTTCCTTGTAGTGTCTCAGCATTTGTAGTTTCAGATTTGTAAGTGTGATGGTCGCTATTTCAGCTGGGCAACACAGATCTGCTATCTGTCCTTCCTGCACAGTGCCAGGACACAGCACAGGCTGTGTTCCGCTGAGTCCCTGTGCGCTCGTGGCTATAACTGATTTACCCTCTCATCTGCAACCGCACAGCCTTTGGTTTGTATTTCCTCTTGAATCTAACTCCACCCCCTAGGGTTAGGGTTCAGCTGGTTTCAGGGGGCTTGAGCCACAGTGGTTCATTTGCAGAGGAGCTGTAGAGAAGGAAAAGCTTCTTGCATGGGTTCCACTCCTGATGCCCTGTGTCGGGAGCTGCACGTTGTTGAGGCAGCAGAGAGGGCCCTGTCTGTGGTTTTGCATGGGGCCCTTCTGCCTTTTCTCCTAGTGATGGTTTCCTGTCACTAACAGCAAAGTGGGGTCTTTCAAGTGGCACCTTGTGAGGTGAGAACAGCAAGACTGAATGAGAAAAGGTGGGGGTGCTGCTTGCTTTTCTGGAACAGAACAAAGCAGCCCCCAGAGCAGAGCAAATACTAATTCCCATGAGAGACCAGGGCTTCATTCAGACTTTGAATCACAGGTCAAACTTCTTCCCCTGCTCAGAGGCCAGTTTGTTGTGGCTGTGGTCTTCAAGCCACAGCATAGTCACTGGAGTGATGCTTCTGTTTCAGCTCCAGAGGTCAATGGCTCTTGTACCATGTGGATCCCAAGTGGCCCAGCTGCCCCGAAAGATCGATCTGGCATCAAGTACAGTGACAGATCCACTCGCTTAACAAGAAGGGACAACAATTTCTGGCTAGAAATTGCAGGATGGAACTGAGCAGGATGGCTTGTGTCTCTGGTAAGTGTGTTTTTTAGTCATCAGAAAGTACCCTAACCCTAACTCAGAGAGCTTGTTGCAGTGAAATGCACTTAGTGCATCAATTCAAAATTTTCCTTAAAGCTGTAGCCCATAGAGACATCCTGTTTAATGAGTTATTTTTGACCTCTGCTGACTGACCTGTGGGTGGGAGTCTGAACTAATTCTGTTGGCCATGAGCTGCTAGCGGTGGTCAGCAGGTACCAACTCATCATGTGGGAGTCTGTGGCAGTATTGGGAAAGGGGGGTTGTACACTGAAACAGAGAAAGCTGTTGGTTGGAACAAGTCTGAAAGATGCTGCAAGGGCTAGTTCAGCTGGGATATAACTGACAGCTCCTTAACAGGGGAGAGGGGACTGGCTTGGGCCAGCACCGGGCTTCTGCATAGTTTTCTCCCGCAAAGCCCACAAGTGAAGGCTGCAAGAATAATCCTGAGCTGTAATAGCTGTCTGGCTCCTTTCTTTCCTCAAATCCTTCCCTGTGTGACACGGGCAAACAGGAATCCCTTACACTCTCCTGTGTAGGAAAGACAGGACGTTAGCAAAGCTGATAGAAGTTGCATCCTCTGGCAGGAGTAGGGAGATTGAGCATTTAAAGAGGTTTTCATTTGCCAAGTACTTTGCAAATACTTTCTAATCTTTTGGTTTAGCCTCTTGTACAACATGAGGACAGACACTCAAACCAGAAGAGGTAAGCAGTGACCTGCTGTCCAAATGTAAGGGAGAATCTTTTGATGTCCCAATGTTTTTTCCCATCTCAAGCAGGCTGTTGGCTGCTAGGAGGTCTATTGGTCTCGCTGACACTAGGCTTAGGAATCAGCTGGAATCCAGCACCAGTGAATTCCACCAAGAACTGCCAGCAAGAAAACAACAACAGGGAAGCTGCCTTGTGCAGGGTCTTGAGATTTCCAAGCTTAGTGGTGAGGCACTGGAATAGGTTGCCCAGGCGGGTTGTAGATGCCCCATCCCTGGAAGTGTTCAAGGCCAGCTTGGATGGGGCATTGAGTAGCCTGGTCTGATGGGAGAAAGGTGTCCCTGTCCACAGCAGGAGCATTGGAACTAGATGATCTTCATGGACCCTTCCAGCCTAAACAATTCTATGACTGGTTGCAAAGGGGAACTGGAGTAACACAGGGTGCCTCACTTACCTTGCAGCAGGAACAGAGCTGTGATGTGTAGCAGGCTGCTCAGAGTCATCTTGTGATGTGGGTGCAGGCAGTCTGGGCTGGCTTCCTCTCTGCTGTGGCTGCTGCACAGCAGGTCCCTTTTCAGCCCTAGGGAGTGGATTTACCATGACTTCATCGTGTTGGGGTCACTGCCTCCTCTCCTCCCTGCTGTTCCACTTGCTGCTCCCCCATTCTCACATTTTCTGTGTGTTGGTGACTGCTGAGAAGTGGCCTTGTGAGTCCCTAAAATGAAACTGGTGGGTGGTAGGACTGGGGACACTTCAGCATGCCCCCCCTCCAGCTTGTGCCAGCATCATGTGGGTGAGACAGGTACATGGTGATGGGGAGTCTTGGGTAAATGTTAAGAGAAATAAAGGTCTGAGGTAAATCCACTGGGGATCCCTGCTGCCGTGATCCTACAAGGACTTAATTCCCCAGCAATGGGGAGGCACCAAGCAGGCAGACCTGACTTGGTGGACACTGCTGGAGTGCAGCGATGGGCAAAGCTGCTTGTAAACCCCATTAAATCCCTGGAAAAACAGTCTGGGGTCACTCTGCATCTTGTACTGCATGGGAGATTTGCTTTGCTCTGCTCACAGGGCCTGCCAAACCAAATCATGAGAGAAATGTAATCTTCTGTGGGTGGTTTGTGGCTCTATGGAGAATGACGAGTAGTGGTGAGGTGGTTGTGAAGGGCTTGCTGAGCACTCAAGCGTGTGGAGTACAGGGATGACTGCACCAAGGATGTCCCAGAGGACTGGGGGCAGAATCTGGGTTTCCCATTTCCCTTTCCAGGTCTGATTATTGCAGGAAAAATCTCGGGCGTAGAGAAGCTTTTTGTGTCTCCTCAGTGTGTGATGTCCAGTAAAATGCACATAAATCACAGGATTTATCTGAGTCTGTAGTGGGCACGATGTAGCCACAAGTGCTGATTACCTGCAAGGCTTCAGCAGATCCTCCTCTAGCACTTCTCTGCCCATCATTTAAAGTAAAGGACTTACTGCTGTCAAAATGAGCTGACTTCAATAAGCTAAGAAATGCAGTTTCAAATGGCCTTTGCACAGGATATGGGTTTGGATGAGCTGCACAAGTTCATTAGAACCAATGCACTTCTCAGGTGTGCTGGGGTGTCATTCTGTTCCTGTGTATCTCACAGATTCACAGAATCATAATCACTGAACATTAGGGATTGGAAGAGACCTTGAAAGATCATCCAGTCCAATCCCCCTGCCAAAGCAGGATCCAGTCTCACAGGAACATCTCCAGGTGAGTTTTAAACATCTCTAGAGAAGGAGACTCCACAACGTCCCTTGGCAGCCCCTGCCAGGGTTCTGGCACCCTCACTAGGAAGAAGTTCCTTTTCATATTGATGTGGAACCCCCTCTGTTCCAGCTCACACCCGTTGCCCCTTGTCCTATCATTAGATGCCACTGAGCAGACCCTGGCTCCATCCTCCTGACACCTGCCCTTTCCGTATTTATCAACATTCATGGGGTCACCCCTCAGTCTCCTTTTTTCCAAGCTCAAGAGACACAGCTCCCT
>JAOXOE010033072.1:0-10498 GCA_028565055.1 Phoeniculus purpureus
AATGAGGTCACCCCTCAGTCTCCTTTTCTCCAAGCTCAAGAGACCCAGCTCCCTCAGCCTTTCCTCATCAGGGAGGTCTTCTACTCCCTTCATCATCTTCGTGGCTCTGCACTGGACTCTGTACAAGGAAAGCTAAGCAGTTGTCGTGTCAGAAGATAATCTCCCGCTGAAAATACATACATGCCCAGCAATATTTCTTCAAGTAGCTATCACTGAGGAACACCAACTTCTGACAATTTGAGTTTGATCCAGTGTAACAAGATTAAAGGACAAGTGAAAAGGCCTCCAATTATGTACAAACAATCAGCTGCACAAATATAAGACGGGAAACAACTCGCCAAATGGGGATCATCTGCGACTTAGAGCAGATTGCTAACTGAGCACGAGTCAACTGTGTCGTATTGTTGCAGAGAAAGTAAATATCAGACTGCTGTGTACAAGCAGAGCACAGTCCGGAAAACACAAGCAGTAATCTCTCTGCTTACTCAGCGCTGCTCAGGCATTAGCTGACTTGGTGTGTCTACCCACCAAAGAATCATGAATCATCCTGGCTGGAAAGGACCTCCAGGATCATCAAGTCCAGCCCTCATCCCAACAGCTCCCTATCCCCTAGACCATGGCCTTAAGTACTCAAGCTACTCGGTTTAATGTGCCAGCAAGGCAGAGGTAGCACAACTAGAGAGTCAATTTTAGCAACTCAACTGTAGTTGGATGCACAGAAAACAGCTTGTAGCAGAAAGGGCAGTGAAATATTAGGATAGATTTTGCAAGGGTCTTGTAAACACCCTGTCTTTGGAAGCATTTAAGATCAGACAGGAAATATCAATCAGGAGTGACATACTGGTAGCTAGTCCAGCTTTGGACTGAGGAATGGGTTGGGTGACCTCTTACAGTTTCTTCTAGAAACATTTTCTGTGACTAATAGCTCCCTTAATGTCCCCTTTTCCTACATAGTGAACAGTAAATGGGTGTATAATGTCTCGTTAGAATTGCAGTTAGACACAAAAAAGTGGTTCTTTCTTCGAGAAACCTTTAGGGAGACTTTTGAATGTAAAAGATTTGATTATATTTTGAAGAAAAGCAAACTTAGTTCTTCCTTTGGTCTGAAAAAACTATGCTTTATAAAACAACGTTTGTCACAAGGCAAACCGTTATTCTCAAGCTGATTCAGCTCGTTTCAGTTTTTCTTAGTGTATTTGGTTTTTATTTAATGTAAATTATTCCTGAAGAACATAAATCTACTCATAAGTCTCAGCCATGGCTTTTAGTAAACACCAGAAAATGTTGGCTTTCACAAGGTTTGTAGATGTTTTCTTTGATTAGTGATGAAAACTATGTCAGTACAATCTTGTCGGAAGGTTTAGTTAGACTAATAGAAGTGTTCATATACTTCACAGAATTTAGCAATGGAAACCTGGAAAATTCAGCAGGACCTAGGCAGGCTGGAGAACTGGGCAGGGAGACATTGAATGAACTGTAACAAAGGCAATGTAGAGTCTGGCGTCTGGGCAAGAACAACCCCAGGGACCAGTAGTGGTTGGAGACTGACCTGTTGGAGTAGAATGGAGGAGAAAGGGACCTGGGGGTGCTGGTGGCCAGCAGCATGGCCAGGAGCCAGCAATGGGCCCTTGTGACATCCTGGGGTAGATCAGAAGGGGGCTGGTTAGCAGATGGAGAGAGGTTCTCATCTCCCTCTACTCTGCCCTGCTGAGACTGCATCTGGAATATTGTGTCCAGTTGTGGACCCCTCAGTTGCATAAGGACAAAGAGCTGCTGGAGAGAGTCTGGCACAGAGCCACAGAGATGATTAAGGGAGAGGAGCATCTCCCTAATGAGGAAAGGCTGGGGGAGCTGGGTCTCTTGAGCTTGGAGAAGAGGAGCCTGAGGGGTGACCTCATTACTGTTGATAAATATGTGAAGGGTGGGTGTCAGCAGGATGGAGCCAGGCTCTGCTCAGTGTCATCTAATGATAGGACAAGGGGCAATGAGTGTGAGCTGGAACACAGGAGGTTCCACATCAATCTAAGGAGGACCTTCTTGATGGTGAGGGTGACAGAGCCCTGGAAGGGGCTGCCCAGGGGGTTGTGGAAACTCCTTCTCTGGAGACATTTAAAACCCACCTGGCCCTGTTCCTGTGCAACTGGATCTAGGGGATCCTGCTGTGTTGGTGGGATTGGACTGGATGATTTTTTGAGATCCCTTCCAATCCCCAATGTTCTGCGGTTCTGTGGTTCTGTGTTCTATACGTGCAAGGGCAGTCATCTTCAGAGACTGAGAAGTTTACTTATGAAGATGACATATTGAAGAGACACCTAGGTAATGAGGATTATGAATAACTATATACACGGATAAAGCAGTCTTAATCTTTGGTTGGCTGAGACAGAAGTGTTGTGCATGAGTGGAAAAAGAAAACAACAATTATTTACTGTTATGGTCTGGTGACTGAGGTACTTCCACTTTGTGGACCACATTATTTTTAACAAATTGAATGGATTTTTAAATGAGATGAAGAGATGCTACAACTCAAAAGACAAATCAGATACAGATTCTGAGTGACTGTGTTAGCAGGATGTGAATGGCATCAGTTGTGACTCCTTGCTCACTGTATGCAGAGCTAGGCAAGTAGCTTAGGACACACTTAACTGAAGGTGGCTACTATTAGTGAGGTTATTCCCTTCTAATTAATTACATTTAAAAGTTTGTCAATACAAGATGTCATAGAGACTAGTTAAAATTGCAAGTCAGCTTCATAGAATCATTTAGGTTGGAAAATACCTTTAAGATCATCAAGTCCAACCATTAACCGGAGTGTACTAAGCTCACCGATAAACCATGTCCCTGAGCTCGGTATCTACATGACTATTCAACATGTCAAGGTGTGATCTTTCAACCGCCTCCCTTCATTGTGCATGGACTGATAGAGGACAAATTCTTCTCTCGTGGCCATCGTTTTAACTTTTCTGTAGTTCTGCCTTTTAATTGCTTTTCACCCAAGTATTGATTTGAGGTATGAACTGTGATTTCTGAGGAACACCAGAATTTAGGTTTTATATGATCTTGGCATTGTGTCACCGGCATAACACTGCCACTTCAGCTCTTGTTAGTCATTTCTGCTCCCAACAGCTTTACAGAGCAGTGAATAGAGACAGAGTTTTAAGGGGCTGTGAAGCTCTTGACTTGAAGATGAAAACAGTAAAAGCCTAGATTGCTTCTTAAGCTCTGAATTTGGTAACAGGAGAAACAAACCCAAATCTTTTCACTCATAGCTTACAAGTGGATTCTTTATAGGATGCGTTACCTAGATTCTGAATATCACAGAATCACAGAACTTTAGGGGTTAGAAGGGACCTCAAAAGATCCTGCTGTGGTGGGGGGATTGGACTAGATGATCTTTCAGGGTCCCTTCCAATTCCTAATGCTCTGTGGTTCTGTAACATGGCACCACAATTCCAGAGTTTCCTCCTACCTGGTCGTTGAAATTAAGATGATGAGGTGTTAGGAATGAAAACAGAACGGAGGACTATGTCAGAGACATCTGATGGAGTCTGAACACACCAGACTTAGGTAGGTGGATTTATACTTGATATTAGGAAAAAATTTTTCACAGAAAGGGTGGTCAGACACTGCAATAGCCTTTCCAGGCAGGTGGTTGTGTTGCCATCCCTGGATGTGTTCAGAGATCATTTGGATGAGCTGTTGAGGTATCTGGTTTAGGGGTGAACTTATAAGGTAGGGTAGATGGTTGGACTCAGTGATCCCAGGGGTCTTTTCCAACAAGAGTGATTCTGTGACTCAGAAATTCTTCTAATTTCTTCTTTCTTTGGTAGAGTCCAGCTCCATCTCAGTTTCACATTGGAGGTTTAAGTGTCATGTTTCACATCCATGCCATCAATTACTTATCTTGGTCAAATAGAGATCTGGGCAAACAGATTGGCTGTTGGTCATAAACACTTCCAACAGTCTTTGGCACATCCAGTAGGTAAACCTACAGGTCTATCTGGAAGGCTGAGCTTCAAGAAAAGAAGCAGCCACATATGGTGTTGGACTAATTAGAATGGTCTTGACTCTATACACTTTCCACCATCTGCCTCCTGAATGCTTGATTATGCCTTAAGGAAACATTACCCTCTGGATCACTTAGTCTTAAGCGAAGCACATTCCTTATATCTTCCTCTTGGCCATCTGGCATCCTTCCCCATTTTCTGTGCAGAGCCACAAGACAACTTCATCAATCCTTTACTTCTTTTCTCTCTGTGTAACCTGCCACTTTATCAGTAGCTTCACGCTGAGATCTGCTAATCGCGTTTATGCAGTCCTGAGATAATAGGTTGATGCAGAAGAAGTGTTTCCCGGTGGTACGTGGGAATTGTGGAGAACATTGACCTAATACCTAGCGATCTCTGCTAAATACAGCTGCCAGTCATGAAACTTTACTGCATTGCCCAAAAGCCTGAGCTGCAGCACTCTCAAGGTGCTGTCAGTAGTGTTGGCCCACACAAAATGGAACTGATCTGAAACAATCCTTTCTTATGTGGTGTGAGAAGGTACAGGGAAGGTGACAATATTGGGCTACGTCACTGTCCCTCTTGCCAATAGAAATAAAGTGAGGAAAATGAACTATGAATAAATCAATCCAGTGGGGGTGATGGAGCACTAGGCAGTGTGTGGAGTCTCTTTACTGGGTACTGTCAAAACCTGCCTGGATGTGTTCCTGCGCGGTCCTTTGGGAACTGACCTGCTTGAGAGTAACTCTGGGCAAAAGGATCTGGAAGTGCTGGTGGACCACAGGTTGACCATGAGTCAGCCCTATACCCTTGTGGCCAAAAGGGCAATGTTCTCCTGCATCAAAAAGAGTCCACAGTAGTTTGAGAGATGTTATCCGCCCCCTTTACTTTGCCCTGATGAGCTCTCATGTGGGATACTTATCTGATTGTGGGCTTCTCAGAAGGATGAGGAGCTACTGGAAAGACCCACTAAGTGTAGAGCCACTAAGGTGATCTTGAGGTTGAAGCATCTTCCTTACAAGTAGAGGCTGAAGGAGCTGTGTGTGTTTAGCCTGTAGAGAAGGAGACTGAAGGGAGATATCATTATTGCTTGTAAAAATCTAAGGGTTAAGTATCGTGAGGATGGAATGAGACTCTGGAGATGCTCAGTAACAGGATGTGGGGCGATGCTTACAGATGGAACACAGGAGGTTCCACCCAAACATAAAGGAAAGCTTTTTTTCACAGCAAGGATAACAGATGCTGGAATAAGCTGTCCAGAGAGGCTGTGGAGTCTCCATCTCTGGAGGCATTTAAAACCCACCTGTGCGACTTGATGTAGATGTTCCTGCAGTGGCAGGGGGATTGGATTAAATGATCTTTTGAGGACCCTTACAATCCCTAATGTTCTGTGATTCTGTGATCTCTGGAGGCATTCTGAACCTGCCTGGGTGTGTTCCTGTGTGATCTTCTCTAGCATAGGGGTTTGACTAGATAATCCCCAGATCCCTTCCAACCCCTAAAATTCTACAGAATCACAGAACATTAGAGATTGGAAGGGACCTCGAAAGAACATCCAGTCCAATCCCCCCGCCACAAATTTTATTTGATTAAATGAGACAGTGATACGACAAACAGAAATAGACATTGGACTAGTACATTTGTTTCAGACTGAATATGGCACATGAAAAATTTAAATGACAAATGGAAAGTAAAACATGGAAGAAAATGAAGCTAACTACCTCATAAGCTGAAAAGAGTAGGAAAGAACTTGTGACTTTAGCAGTGCAGTTTCTGGAGTAAAAAACGATGTGTAATTTCTTGCACATTTAGTCTACTGAACAGAAAATCTTTAAGATCCTAGATTACTACTGGTAATAACCAGAGGACTTGAATAGTAACAAACTCAGTCAAAAGAAATAGACTATTACTTGAGTGATTTACAAGTGTGCTCTGAAAGAAAACCACATAAAGGAAAAAGACTCCAGGAATAAAAAGCCCCTATTGATATGGAGATGAAGCGCCTCACAGTATAGATGCAGAGCATTTGGGAAAACAATGCTCCATGTGGGAAAGGCAGAGGACTTTCCTAAAGCCACAGGCACAGAGTCATTAGTACTAATTACTCTAAGCCACAAGACTGTTTTTAATGAACATGAACGCTAGATATCTGAAAGCCCAGAAGTAATATATATGTGTGTATGTATTTATATAAAAATATATATAAAAGTATAAATAAATATATATAAAATATAAATAAATATCTATAAAAATAAATATATATATAAAAATAAATACATATCTCTCTGCAATGCAAGAACAAGCGAGAAAGCTGCTGAACGAGGCAGCAGAAATGAATTTTTTCCACTTCATGCAAATAAATAGATCCATTTTCTTTTTCCTCACATCTCTTTTTTTTTATTAAGTGTTAGCAGAGCCTGGTCTAAATCACATAAACAGATAAATAGACCCAGGGTCATCAGTAGCTGTTAAAGCAAAGAGCAAGAGAATCACACACTGAAGCACACAATGTCAGCTTCTATTCTAATGGTGTAAGAAGTCCACTAGATGAGAACTGCTTATCTGCAACTTGAAGAAAAGGTAAAAACACATAAGCAAACAAAAAACCCCAGAAGTCAACAAGCCCACAAAAACCTCCTCAGTACTCCCAAGGGCACGTTCAGCAAAAAGACAAGACTGCACGGAGATGAAATGCTATCTCCTGTATCACAAAAACATACACCCTGTATCTTGGTAGGTCACAGACAGAAGAAAAACTGCTTAGAACAGGGGAAGAAAAACCCAAACAAAAACCCAGTCCCCCCAAAAAGATACAAGACTCTATCAACATGGCAGCAAGTGGCTATATTTATACTACCAAGTCGTAGTGGGACATGCAAGGTACTGATGGACATTGGTACCATATGGAAAGACTGATTTATAGCAACATTTTGCATTGCATTGCTTAGATTTTAAATATAGTAAATGTTTCCTTTATGGAATCACGGAATCTCAGCACATTAGGGGTTGGAAGGGATCTTGAAAGATCATCCAGTCCAATCCCCCTGCCACAGCAGGATCACCTAGATCCAGTCGCACAGGAACATGTCCAAGTGGGTTTTAAATGTCTTCGGAGAAGGAGACTCCACAACCTCCTGGGCAGCCCCTTCCAGGGCTCCATCACCCTCATCATGATGAAGATCCTTCTCATATTGATGTGGAACCTCCTGTGTTCCAGCTCATACCCACTGCCCCTTGTGCTATCATTGGGTGTCCCTGAGCAGACCCTGGCTCCATCCTCCTGGCTTCCGCCCTTCACATATTGATCAACATTCATGGGGTCACCCCTCAGTGTTCCTTTTCTTCAAACTCAAGAGACCCAGCTCCCTCAGCCTTTCCTCCGCAGGGAGGTGTTCTACTCCTTTCATCATCTTTGTGGCTCTGCACTGGACTCTTCTCCAGCAGTTCTATGTCCTTCTGGAACTGAGTCCAGAACTGGACACAATATTTCTGATTAATATAGATGATATAAAAAGTATAAATTAATAAATATTATTTTAAAAGAATAAATAAATATTTATGATATTAAAAGTACAACTAAATAAATATGCTATAAGAAGTATGAATATATATTATATAAAAGGTATAACTAAATAAATATGCTATAAAAGTATAAATAAATGTATATTATATGAAAAGTATAACTAAACAAATGTGACATAAAAGTATAAATAAATACGTATGATCTAAAAAGTATTAATAAATATAAACAATAGAAAAGTATAAATAACTGTATAAGATATAAAAAGTATAACTAAGTGTATATGATATAAAAGTATAAATAAATATATAACATATAAAGTATTAAAAAAGTCATATAAAAGGTATAAATCAATACATCTGATATTAAAAAAGTTTAAGTAGCATACAAGTTGGAAAGATTCAAGAAGCAGAAGTTATAAAGAATAATTGGTGAGATTTCAGAAGTAATTAAGAAGATGGTTTCTGCCTAAGATTTTCCTGTTAAACAGTGTTCTGGTTTATTAAAGGATGTGTGAAAACAGAAGTGGTCTACAAGAGTATTTGAACTCCTAAATATTCAGTTCTCTGCAACTGAGGATGGATAACTTTTCTTGGCCAGTTAAAATTACTGGTGGTTAGGCCTGCAGTTTCCCAACCCTACCCAAAGAACATTCGTACAGCTGAGCATGCACAGAAGCTCATCTCTGACAGGCAGCCATTTGTAGACGTGGACCGTTCGCTTGTCAGGTTTCCTCAGCATTCCTGTTACCACAGTGAAGCCTCGAGAAACCTGACGGAACGAGACAGGAGAATAAACTGTATGAAGCAACATTTCAGAAGTGTAGCTGAATGAGTCTGCAAATACATCCTCCCTCATTTTCACTCAGCAGGATAAAGAAACCTGTAGATCGCTGCCAGCTGCACGTTCAGACGGGCCAGCAACGACTTGAAAAGCACAGAGAGCGCAAACGTATTTCATATGCAGGTTGGATATTTGCTGAGGTGCAGCTGTAAGAAAACACGCGGCTTGAATTGGGAGCTGCACACATTTCCGAATGTACATCTGCAGAGCTCATTTGTTACTGTAGTGTTTGAAGAAGCCCGAGCTCTGGTGCGTTGTTTGAAATCTAAAGATAAAACAGCAAGCAAAACTAGAAAGACAGGGGCTGAGATAACAAGATTCGGACTTGAAAATAGTGTTCAAACCTGTCAAGGACAAAAATGTAGCAGATCGTTTCTCTAGTCGATGACTTTAAAATGCAAGAAATGGCCTTTGTGGAGCAGTGAACACAGCCACGGTATTGACTATAAAATTAAAAAGCGGCTGTGAGACCTGTTTTCACAGTGTGGACGTGACCAGTGCTGGGAGTTTTCGTAAGTTGTAGATTTGGGTGGTGGTTGAGTCCCCATCCCTGGATGAGTTTAAAAGTTGTTTAGCTGTAGTGTTGGGGGATCTGGTTTAGGGGTGAACTTGTACAGTAGGGTTGATGGACTCGATGATCCCAAGGGTCTTTTCCAACCTGAATGATTCTATGATTTTTCTCGCTCTCTCTCTTCGGGATTTGGAGTCTCTGAGGGCTCTCTTCTCAACCAACATCTTTTATTTTCTGAGTGCTGTGTCTGCTTGCAGGGGTTTCCACTAGCGTATCCTAAGCAAACCCTTCAAAAAGAGCTGTACTCTTTCAAAGTCGAATATCTCATCTTAGGCAGCTCACTAATCTTTCGAAACCTGGATGCCTAAACCAAACTCATCAACTTCTGTTTCTGAACCATCTAAAGCTTCCCTTTAAAGTTTTCATGCCACCAACCACTGTCATCCAGAAACAGAAGTCTCCTTTGATGCCTTCCCTGCCTTTCTCCTACAATTTCCATATCATAACCAAAACCTTTCATGACTTGCGCCAAGTTTTAAAAGTAACCTGCCCTCTCCTATGTTGGTAGCTTTTTTCTGAAGTCCCTCAGTCAAAATAACTCCTCCGCATCAGCCTTAAGAAAGCACATTTTACAGTGTTCCTCTAACATTAACCTGCAGAACTAATAAGTTTTGTGTGGAAATAACGATCCAATACGGGTGTCTTTAGTTTTATAACAATACAAGCTATTACTAAATGTACTAAAGCGTATATAGGCTTTAGTATAACAATAAAAGAATACAAACACTATTCAATCTATGCATTAATAACTTGGATGAGGGATCAGAGAGCGCTCTCAGCAAGTTTGCTGATGACACAGAGCTGGGAGGAGTGGCTGACACCCCAGCAGGCTGGGCTGCCATTCAGCGGGACCTGGACAGGCTGGAGAGCTTGGCAGGGAGGCACTGAATCAGCTATAACAAAGGCAGTGTCGAGTCAGGTATCTGGGCAAGAACAACCCCAGGGACCAGTAGAGGTTGGGGACTGACCTGTTGGAGAGCAGCAGAGGAGAAAGGGGCCTGGGAGTGCTGGTGGGCAGCAGGATGGCCAGGGGCTGGCAGTGTCGCCCTCTTGTGGCCAAGGGCAATGGCATTAGGGACCAGTAGAGGTTGAGGCCTGACCTGTTAGAGAGCAGGGCAAGAGAAAGGGACCTGGAAGTCCTGGTGGACAGCAGAATGACCATCAGGCAGCAATGGGCCCTTGTGGCCAAGAAGGCCAAAGGCATCTTGGGGTGGATCAGAAGGTATGTGGTTAGCAGATCGAGACAGATTCTCCTCCCCCTCTACTCTGCCCTGGTTAGACTGCATCTGGAATCTTGTGTCCAGTTCTGGGCTCCCCAGTTCCAGAAGGACACAGAGCCGCTGGAGAGGGTCCAGTGCAGAGCCACAAAGATGATGGAGTGGGGCATCTCCCTGCTGAGGAAAGGCCGAGGGAGCTGGGGTTCTTGAGCTTGGAGAAATGGAGACTGAGGGCTGACCTTATTAATGCTGATAAATATGTGGAGGGTGGGTGTCAGGAGGATGGAGCCAGGCTCTGCTCAGTGTCATCTAATGATAGGACAAGGGGCAGTGGGTATGAGCT
>JAOXOE010033073.1:0-10496 GCA_028565055.1 Phoeniculus purpureus
CATTGTCTGGCAAATTTATCCGAGATCTCACTGAGACCTGACTGCTTTGGTTTCGTTTCCCCTTAAAACCTGGGAGCGAAGCAGTTTCTTAGTTTCAACCCGTTACAAAAGGGCAATAAGGTCTTCTCTCAGCCTGTTCTTCAGTCTGAACAATCCCAAATCCCTCAGCCTCTCCAATTCATCAACATCCCTGGTTTTCAACCTCCCATGACAACTTTGTCTGACACTGGGCAACCCTGTCTGCCTCACAGCACCAATGTTCTCCCAAACCCTCCTTTGGAAATCAGGATGCGTTGCCGTTGCATCATTAGTTGCAGCAGCAGACAGTGTTGCTGATAGTCGTCATCAATTACTAGACCAGCAATCACTCCCAGCTCGCTTTGTGTTCGTTTTTACAGTGCTGTTTGTGTTAGCGTGGTGCTTATAAATAGTATTAATAGTAATTGCATCAATAATAACAGCGCGGTTGTGAAATGTTTATACAGCACCCATCTGCTTGGAGATCCACTTGCGACAGCGAACGCGACGACCATCTGGCATTGCTGGGTGCGTTTGGCTCAGGCTTACCAGCATGGCAAAGCTGGCAGCCGTCTCCATCCCTGCTTCTCCCACCGGTTCTGACTCGCCAGCAGCCATAAATCACTTCCAAAGTAGAGAGGAAGGCAGCAGGAATCCCTGGGCAAAGGTTGGGAGCACCAAAGCAAGAGAGTTTCTTGCTGCTGCATGAATAGAGCCTGGGGAGGGGAAAACATCTCCCTGGTTAGGGAGCTGGGTCTCTTGAGCTTGGAAAAAATGAGACTGAGGGGTGACCCTGTTAGTGTCGATACATATGGAAAGGGCAGGTGTCAGGAGGATGGAGCCAGGCTCTGCTCAACATCATCTAGTGATAGGACAAGGGGCAATGGGTGTGAGCTGGAGCAGAGGAGGTTCCATATGAATGTGAAAAGGAACTTCTTCCCAGTGAGGGTGACAGAGCACTGGAAGGGGTTGGCCAGGGAGGTTGTGGAGTCTCTTTCTCTGGAGACATTTAAAACCCACCTGGCCATGTTCCTGTGCAACTGGATCTATGGGGTCCTGCTGTGGCAGGGGGATTGGGCTAGATGATCTTTCAAGGTTCCTTCCAATCCCTAATGTTCTGTGATTCTGTGAAGGAAGGAGAGACGCTTCACTGCAAAAGCACAGCCAGTGTCAGAGCAGTCATGGGTTTAGTTTCTACCGCTTTTAGAAGTAGCTCTGGCATGGGTTAGGCTTTGAAAAGAATCCAGTTTTCCCTTGCCCTCACATGGCAAACACAGCACCCTGCTGGATGCTGCTGTCCAGGCTGTGCTTAGTGCCTGGAAAACCTCCCGTGAGGTAGACCTGTCACCTCATTGGTCTCTGCAACAAAAAGAGCAGGGCTAGGGGGGTACGTTCCATCCCCAACCAGCTCTGCCAGTGACAAAGGGTGCAGGTCTGGCAATAAATCCTGACACCCTCACCCACACAACACACATGTGCTGATCTGGGAGCACGCCTGAGCGTGGCAAGTGCCTGGTGGAAATGGCTAAAACCACTCACAGAGCAGATCTTGTGCATATCTCCCTTTCCTTCAGCCCTGTGACCAAGGGAGGAACTTGGAGGCAAAATGAAGAGTGCACTCAGGCCATGTTCTCTCCCATCACAGCAAACCAGCTCATGTCCCACAGGAAGAAACTGCTGGAAACAGCCACTGAAGCTGCAGCAGGAACATCCTGGCCAGGGAGTTTTGGTCTTGACCTCTGTGTTGTGAGCAGGATTTTAATCCAGGCCAGAGCATGGTGAAAAACACGGCTCTGGGGAACAGTGTGTCAAAAGATTAATGTTCAGCACTTCTGTTCCTGCCGCGGCTGTGCAGGGCTGCGTGAAAGAGATTTGCGGGGAAAAAAAATTCATGAGCAGATTTCAGCTCCTCAGACAGAAGGTCCTGTAGGGATCGACAATGTGACAACAAAACCTGTCCCCAGAAGGCTCAGGATCTCTGTATCGGCTTGTATGGAGCCTTGGAAATCGGCAATTTCCTTTCAACAGTGAGAATCTCAAACCACACACTGATTCCATGCACGGATTTTCCTAGCTAACAGCAGGGGTGATGCGATTTCAGTGCCTTTAGGAAACCCCCTACTCTACCTGGGCAAGTCATTCAACCAGCACTTACCAGTTTGGAACTAGACCTGTTGGATCATGTCCAGAGGAGGCAATGAAGATGCTCAGAGGGCTGGAGCCCCTCTGTTCTGGGGACAGGCTGGCAGGTTTAGGTTGTTCATCCTGGAGAGGAGAAGGCTCCGGGGGGACCTTCCCATCCCTCAAAGGGGCTGTCAGAAGCCTGGAGAAGACTGTTCCCAAGGGCAGGGAACGATAGGATGAGGGGTCATGGTTTGAAGCTGGAAAAGGGAAGAGTGAGGCTGAAGAGGAGGAAAAAGTTGTTGAATGTGATCATGGTAGATGCTGGAACAGGCTGCCCAGAGAGGAGGTGGAGGCACCATCCCTAGAACCATTGAAAGTCAGGCTGGCTGGGGCTGTGGGCAACCTGGTCTAGTTAAAGATGGTCCTGCTTGATGTAGGGGGTTGGACTGGGTGGCCTTTGGGGGTGCCTTCCAATCCAACACATTCTAGGATTCTATTATGCTCTTCTACTTGCTGTAGCCAAGGCTGAATTGCTGGAAAACTCCCAGCCCCTGGCAGCTGGAGAAACACTTCATGGCACTCTGGGCACCCACTTTTGATAATCTTGACCTGCAAAGAGCTGTACAAGAGCAGATCCCAAGCAGAGCCTTAGTGCCAGGTGGAAAGAGATGGTTTCTGCATCAGGAGCTCCATGGAATTTGCCCACGAAGAAACCTAAGGCAAAACAGCTCCGTTCCAACGCGCACAGTGAGCTACTTCAGCAGAAGTCAGGACCAGAAAGGGTCTATCTACAAATCTCACGTGAATTCCTTTTATATCCTCTTTGGGAATTTTTACAACTGTGTGGGGCTTCCACAAGAACTTCTGGTTTAAGCCAAAAGACGACTCTTTCCTTGTTAGAAAGGACATCTGAAGGTAAAAGGGTCCCTTCCAAGGCAAATATCTTTCAAGCATCCTCTGTGCTCAAGGAAAAAGATTGAGGAGAGCTGGTATTTTCCTCTATAGAAAAGAACAGTTTTGACCACTTCATCTTTTTCCGGTGGGAATATCTTTCCCATGAACCTACACCTCACCCTCTTGGCCGCATTCCTAAACACAGCAAGACACAGCTCGTCCTCCTCACTAGACACACAAAGGTTCTCAGGCTAAAATCAGGTGAAACAATGACTCAGGCAAAGACAAAATAAAAGTTTCAATTAAACTCATCCTTTTCCTTATTCCTGCTCCTCCCAGCTCAACCTCAAGCTCTTCAAAGTTTCTTCCCTCAATGAATGGAGTCATTAGTCTTCAGATAAGTGATGCGTGAGCCTTTGATTAAAATTACTGGGGAGCGTCTCTGCGTGATTAAAGAGAGATAACACAATAAAAGGAAGAGGACTTTTCACCATTATTAAGGCAAATAAGTGCAATTCCCAACCCCAGAGCTGCATCAACTTGTCTAATGTAATAAATGCTTCCCCTGTTGGAGATGTGTCACGTCAGACTCCAAGATGTCAGCCTGAGGTTTTCAAAAGCCTTGAAGCTATCTGAGCATTGAGTGACTGCCAGCCTGACACCATGAGGAGCGGGAAGGTCCTGCTGCCCCGTCGAGCAGGGCACAGAGGGAGTAGAATGGGTTTGCCAGCCGCTGCCAAACAGCAGAGTGGCATCTGCCACCTTGAAAAGGGAGGACAGGGTGCAGATGGACACACAGATGGCTGATGCCAGAATCATAGAATCATTAGGGTTGGAAGAGACCTCCAAGGTCATCCAGTCCAACTGCCAACCCACTGTCACCCTGCCCACTAAACCCTGTCCCCCAGGGCCACAGCTACTCAGTGTTTGAATCCCTCCAGGCATGGCAACTGCCCCCACTCCCTGAGCAGCCTGTTCCAACCCCTGGCCACTCTGGCAGGGAAGAGATTTCTCCTGATGTCCAACCTAACCCTCCCCTGGCACCACTTGAGGCTGTTTCCTCTTGTACTATCGTTGGTGACTTGGGAGAAGAGACCAACCCCCACCTCTCTCCAACCTCCTCTCAGGTAGCTGTAGAGAGCAATAAGGTCTCCCCTCAGCCTCCTCTTCTCCAGACGAACCAGCCCCAGCTCCCTTAGCCTCTCCCCATCAGCCCTTTCCTCCAGGCCCTTCACCAGCTTCACTGCCCTTCCCTGGACCTGCTAAGAAGGAGCCAAGGGATTGGTTTGGGATCCAGGAGAGGCAGGTTGGGGCTGCTCCTGTGCAGCAGCACAACTGCAGGTGCAATGTTCTGCCCCAGGCAGAGCCACCAGCTGCAGACTCCCCGAAACAACCCTCACCGAGGGCTTGGTCACACGGTAAGAAGCACCCTTGTTCAGGGAAAAAGCATCGTCTCCAAGCATCATCTCCAAATGCATCATCTCCAACCCCACCCAAACAGGAACAGTAGTTCTAAGGCGGGGGGGGAGGGGGACAGGAGGTAATTTTTAGTCCAAAGAGAACGTCTGGCCAAGAATTCATTTCAGAAGAGCAGCACAATCCGACTGCCTGATGTAGAAAAGCCAAGAGCCTCTGCTCCTCCTGCTGCTGGCAGGAAGGATCATTCATTCCCTCCCCAGGCATGGTGTGGGGCTGGGTTCTCTAAGGAGCGAAGACACTCGGCTGCTGCTAGCTTGTAAAAGTGCAGACAGATAGCTCGCAGAGGCATCCTATTTGTGGCTTAAAATACACTAGTTTATCATGCAAATGATATGTCAACAGAATAGCTGTACTTGGCAATACTTCCCGGAGTAAATTAAGCAGTTAAACACACCATGTGTAATATTAAGGAGGTTATGTGTTGCATAGAATCAGCAGACGAAGCCAAGTTGTCAGGAAGCCAGGTTTCCTCGGAAATTGGGCTCAGAGGAACCGAGGTACACGGGTCTTCCCACTCGAGCGACACGGAGAGGGCGATGCTCGGGGTCGTGTTTCTGCCGAGACGCCCCGAGGTGACGCAGTCCCAGCTGGGGCCCCATGTCGAGGATTTATCCGTGAGACGAATGGTCCGGTCTCGGCTCCCCGGCTGCTGTTTTGGGAGCTGAGGACTTGCATTGTGCATTTTTCACAGCTTGAGCCCTGTGCGTCTGGGAACTATTTGCAAGGGTAAAAATAATGCATGATCCAATCTTCTCAGGGCTTTTTGCTTCCTGGAGGGTGGAAATGCCAGGCAGGGGATGAAAAATAGGGGGAAAAAGAAAAAGGAAAAAAACCCCCTTGGATTACTTCAGCGCCACAAATGGCTCCCCGAGGCAAGTAAATGTTGTAAAAACACACACAAATATTCAGATCCCGGTTTAACCAAATACCGGGACGTTTGGATTTATTCACGTGTCAGCAGCCCTCAAGCTTTCCGAGTTATTTCAGGTTCTCGTACATCAGCACATGCGTTTCACAGAAACCCAAAGTCAAACCTAAGGGGCTCACCGGGTCCAGAGGAGTCAAATAAAAACGTTCCCTGCCTGCCCCGCGAAGCAGCTCATTACGCTGCAGCCCTCACGCTGCTCTGCAAAGTGAACATGGCTCCAGTGATTTATGGGCAATCAAAGCTCGAGTCCCATTTGTTTACAGATGTGATGCTTGGCTTTGGAGTGTTGTTTTAACATGAAGGGACTGGAGGGAAAGGCTGATGGGGGGCAGCTGAGAGACCTGGGGGTGGTTTTGCCTGGAGGAGACTCGGGGGGACCTTCCCCCTCTCTCCAGCTACCTGAAGGGAGGTTGTAGTCAGAAGGGGAGTCAGGCTGTTCACCCTGAATGAGAGGGCAGGGACTGGAGCTGCCAGGGGAGGGTTAGGTTGAATGTTAGGAAGCCCTCCTTTATGGAAAGGGTGACCAGACCCTGGAATGGACTGCCCAGGGCAATGGTGGAGTCCCCATCCCTGTGGTGTTGAAGGACAGCCTGGCTGTGGTACTTAGTGCCCTGGTCTGGCCAATGGGATGATGTTAGGTCGTGGGCTGGGCTGGATGAGCTCAGAGGGCCTCTCCAGCCTCCATCATTCTGTGATTCTGAGACACAGAATCATAGAATCATCAGGGATTGGAAGGGACCTCAAAAGTTCATCTAGTCCAATCCCCTGCCAGAGCAGGGCCACCTAGACCAAGCTGCACAGGACCATGTCCAGGCGGGTTTTGAATGTCTCCAGAGAAGGAGACTCCACAACCCACCCTGGGCAGCCTGTTCCAGTGCTCCGTCACCCTCACTGGGAAGAAGGTCCTTCTCACATTCTTATGGAACCTCCTCTGTTCCAGCTCACACCCATTGCCCCTTGTCCTATCACTAGATGACATTGAGAGGAAAGTTCCTCTGTCCCGTCTTGCCTGAGGTACTGGTCCCACCCAGACCCCAGCACCTCCATCCTCTCTCAGGTCCCTTAATCCATTCAGCAACCAGCATCTTCATGGGCACCTCACTTTGATGAGAAGGCTATTACTCCACTCCAAGTTTCAAGGCTGCTGTGAGCCTTTAGCTGAACGTTTTTCACACATCCTGCAAAACCCTCCCTCCCCCTACACACACGTGCACATATGCTTTATAGTCTGCTTCCCCCCAGAGCCCTATGAGCCTGAAGATATGATAAAATTTTGGTAAAACAGGTGCTCCTTAGGCATTTTTTAGAGTTCATGACCCTGTTTAAGCCTCTGTGAGAAGCAAAGTAGGATGCACTGCATCACCCTGACAAAGGATCTTTTAATTGCTCCCAAACCATTCAGTGAGGAGAAATCCAGCAAGATTTACCAAATCATTTCCTTTGCTATTGAAAACACAACCCTGCCCCTGGACTGGGCTGAGCTGTCCTGGCAAAGCCATCCAGGCCCTGATGCTCGTGCCACTGGGGTGAGGCTCACCAGCGCCCGCACGTGCAGTGGTGCCATCAGCCAGCCGTTTCCCCAGCTTTGCTAAATTAACAGATGACATCTTGTGATCTGCTCTCCTAAAGGTGTCATTTCCTATTCACTGGTCATCTTCCACCTCTTCTCTGAACTCCTCCAATACTTCCACACCCTATTTGAACTGCGCCAAGTCCAGAGGCAACAAACTTCCCATGCAGAACTGGCCAGAGGATCACAAGCTGCGGCTCAGGGCCCTGATGTCTCCACAGGGCCATCCTGAGTCATCACTTACTGGATCCTGAAATTATTCTCTGCGTTCCCTGGCTCCACAGCTGGGCTTCCTTCCCCAGTTTTATCCATCTAGGAGTTAGATGTGTTAAGCAAACTGCTCATCTAAACTGTCTTCACTGCCAGGAGAGAGAAATAGGTGCTGTCCAGAGGTAAAGTCATCCCACCCTGAGGGCCATCTACGGCACAATGAATAATTCACACTCCGGAGGTGCCTCCACCCTTCCTAGGGCTAGAAGCAAACCCCACATACGCAACCCTTGGATGGCCTCAAGTCAAGTGAGATGAATGGTCTGACACTCGACCATCCCAAAACACCATGTTTACTTGACCCAAGCAAACCCCAGGCTCTGTATCATTAACGGGGCTCTCCAAGGGCCACTTTTCTTCCCCGTTCTTTGTGTCACCTTCAACGTTTATCAACGAGGACTTAACAGACCCTTTGCCTTCTTTGTTTTCCCCTGGCTCGTTGCCGGGGACATTAAATGGGATAGGGTCAAGACCTGCCATTTAAGGTCCCTAACAGAGCTGCTTGATGTGGAATCTCCTTTTAGGACTCCATTTGGAAACCAATTCCAAACGCCATCAATTTAATGTGCACCACGTTGATTTTGGATGGCCCCACTTTACCCATTAGTGAGTCCTGTGATAGGAAGCCAAATCATTTTGAGACATTTGACCAGCTCATCCTTAAGTGTAGAGGCTGCCAGCTGGCCTCTCTGAGACTGATGGCCTTCAAGGGCAGAAGGGATTATCATGACCAGGGGCCAGACCTCCAGAGCAACACTGGCTATAAAATTTCATCCATTGGGCTCCTCTGAAAATCTCAACTATAAATCTTTCAGGTCCAGTCCTTTCCCTACACAGCTCCCCTGGAAGCACCGCTGATGCTCGCACAGCTCAGGAGGATGCTGGTGGGGTCGGGGAGGGATGGATCCTACTGTCCTCGGGTCTCTCCTACCTGTGTTGACCTATCAGCAGGCTCCTGAAAAGATTCATATTTTCCACACTGCTAATTTTAGGTCTTCGCTTTCCAACACCCACAGACTTGGAGACACAGCCCGCCGCCTCGCTGCAGCTTAAACGCTTTCTAATGGCCTCAGCCCAGAGATTTACACTGAGCCAACTCACTTTGAAACCCTTCCATAAAAACGCCTTCTGCAAACAGATTTGTTTCATTATCGTTGAGCCTGAAAAGTGCCCGAAGTAACAAACAGCTTCAAACTCCTTCAAATTTATAGTGGCACTGGGTTTGCACTTCATTTAGATCCCGCGTACCTGGGTGCATGGCTAATGGGGGGAGCAGACAGGGGAGTGGGGCTGGAGAGCTCTGGTGCGACGTATCGGTAATTACGGGGCGATAAATATTGGATGGAGGATCTATGATAACATCTATTACGGCTTTATGAAATATTGATAGTGTCTGAATACATATTGCCTCCTGAACAGCTCGTTCTGGAGATGTTTAATGAAAGACATCTGTCGTTTTATCCTTCAATCTACATGCAGGCGAAGCACCGGCCCTATCCTCGCTGCAATCTCTGCGAGAGCTTCCAGAGCTGCTGGGAATGATGCGAGAGGCTCAGGATCACCTATCCGGAGGGGTGGAGGGATGGGGACAGAGGCAGAGAACGCTTCATGGGTACTGAGTCTTTCATTTTGGAAATGAATTAACTCTTGACATCAACCCCTGCACAGACAACTGGCTTTAATGGGACCAGTAAATGACGGCACAGGTTGCTGCAGCAAAACAGTGGGAGAGCTGCGACTCCCAGGAAAATCAGCTCATCCTGCAGACCTTTCTCCCCAGTCATGCACTGCTCACCATTTAGCACTGCGAGCACCAATGGGACACGGCATCTTCCCCTGCGTGATCCAACACACCAGTCCCCGACACACACACAGCCCCCAAATGATCCCAGACACCAGTCCCTGACACACATACCCACCCCAAATGCCAACGTATTCCCAAATTAATGGCACGTGGTGCTATTTCCCACCTTGTAAGGTCTCTGCAGGGATGCACACCTCACCCCCACACCTGATAGAACCTGTTGGGTTGGAAGGGACCTCTAAAGGTCATCTTGACAATTGGAATTGAGTTGTTCTGCTTTAGATTTCTTCGTGGGAAAATACTGACACAGAAACCATCTCTTTCCACCTGGCACAAAGGCTCTGCTTGGGATCTGCTCTTGTACAGCTCTTTGCAGGTCAAGATTATCAAAAGTGGGTGCCCAGAGTGCCATGAAGTGTTTCTCCAGCTGCCAGGGGCTGGGAGTTTTCCAGCAATTCAGCCTTGGCTACAGCAAGTAGAAGAGAATCATCAACTCACAGAACACATTGGGTTGAAAGGAAGCGCCAAAGACCAAGCAGGGCCATCTCTAACCAGACCAGGTTGCCCACAGCCCCAGCCAGCCTGACTTTCAGTGGCTCCAGGGATGGTGCCTCCACCTCCTCTCTGGGCAGTCTGTTCCAGGGATCCCCCACCCCCAGATTCAACATCTTCCTCCTCCTGTCCACTTGAATATTTTTATCTTTACACCTCAGAATTCACTCTCCTTTGAACAGATCTGTACCCAGCGCTCCCAGCTCAGCTCCTCCCAGCACAGAGAGCTCAAAGCTCACCATCCTCACACATTTTTCTCTTTCAGAGCCCTCACCCGCTCTTTCCTCACACACAAAACTCAAATGCCGCACAGACATGTAGGGTACACAGAGAGCTCTGTGGGGATGCGGGTCTGTGACCCCCCCACGGCAGTGACCCCCACCAAAGGCGATGGAGATTGGGATGCAGCCCCCTCACAGCTTCCTGCTGCCACAGCTCCCTGTGCTGTCTCACCCACTGTCCTCTTGGTCCATCCTTCAAACTAGACAGCTCAATTTGGGGTAGGGGGTGGGGGGAAAATAGAAGTAATTTTTCTTGCCCAGCTCCCGTCCTGCTCTCTTGGGGAAAGAAGGGTTTCTCCAGCTGTCCAACGCAATCCCTGCACAAGGACAGGTCCTGAGATGCAGACGCAGGGACAACGTTCCCACAGGTTTCCCAGCAGTGGGGAAGTGGGGTAGCGCCCAGAAGAGAACCAGTCCGGCACCTGCTGCTCTTGGTTGGGTCAGAGTGTCTGTGGGGAGCAGCAGTGCAGCAAACTGGTGTCGAGCAGAGCCTGTTACTCCCCATTTTTCTGCTGTGGTGTCAAAGCTGAATTGAGAGGAACGGGAGGACGGTGTGCTGCCTTCGGAAGCCAGGTG
>JAOXOE010033074.1:0-10494 GCA_028565055.1 Phoeniculus purpureus
AGGGGGATTTGCCTCCCTGGCTGTAGTGGGCAGGTGCAGGTGCTTCTGGGGGGACACGTTGCTGCAGAAAGGCAGCATTTCCTTATGATGGTGATGATGGCTCCCGGGAGAGGACATGGACACAGGAACCACAAATTCCACTCCCAGACCTGGCATGGATGCAATGCCTCATTTTCCCTGTTTGTCAAGAGGAGCAATGATGCTCACCTGCTTTAGTTAGACTTGACATCTATTAATGCTCTGCCTGGTGCAGCAAAAGGCAAAACCAGTTTAAAGACACCCGTAAAACCCCACCACTGGTGCAACTTGCGGAGCTTCAGCCATCGGGGCAGCTATAATGCGGTCCCAGCTTAGCAGCACTGACGGCTGAAAAATGTGTCCATGCAGGGAACCTTGATGCACCTTTTTGGATGTGGGTTTGCAGGGCAGCTGAGCCAGCGTGCGTGATGGTGCGAGCAAGCAGCTCCTCTGGCACCGTCACTGCTGGAAATGTCCCTACCAGCGGCACAGCCCACCCCAGCAGCACACCGGGAGGCTGACAGCTCTCTGTAAACTCAGCTTATTAAAACTTCACCTTGTTCAACTGATTCAGGCAAGTTTAATCCTTTAAGGACTAAAAATGTCAGCACTGCTGTTGGTAAATTTGTTGTAGGGCAGCTTTGCTGGAGCTGGGGTCGGTCTCGGTGCACAAAACAGCGTGTTGGTCTGGAGAGGAGAAAACACTGCCATCCACTTTCAGGAGGAGATATGTCTCATAAATTCACCAAAGTCAGCTGAACAGCCTACCTGAGACTGAGAAAGTGTTTTATATCCCAAAATTGCCAACGATACCCTCTGCGGGTGAGCTTGCCAATCAAGTCCACGCAATTACCCAGAGTTGTGCTGACTTTACCCTGGGGCTCTCAGGATATTTTGCCACCAATTTATTCTTGGCTTTGTTTTCAAGCCCTTCTGGTTTGGCTTTCACAAAAAGGAAGCAGAGGTTACAGGGAATAAAATCCACTGGTTTTATGATTTCCAATGTGCACAATAAAAACCAGCTCCCTGTGCCATGGGTAAATGCTGCATGGAAATACCTTTTGGCCTTGAAGCCCGTGGCACCGAGAAGCCAGCCTGTCCTTCCGACTGATTTTGCTAGTGAATACAAGTGCAGGGATTACAGGCAGGCAATCTCTGACCAGATCCTTTTCTGGTGTGTTTGCTTACAACACGATGGTCCTTTATTACTGAGAAAAGCGTTGCAAAACTTGGAACTCACTCACTTGCAAGAATGAAGGATGAACAATAGAAAAAGCTGTTCTCCCCTGGTACCGAAACCAGACCAACAGCTGAACTGATCCCTAGGGTTTCAAATTTAAATGAAAATTCTTAACTGAAACACAAAAGTTGCCCTTTTCAAATGAAATTTAAGTAGGACACGTTGCTCAGAAGACCAAAGTGAGTAAATCAACAGCAAACAGAACTGCTCCACAGATTACACAGGGACATTTTGGGACACAAACCTGGTGTCTTTTAAACACCATCTGGGTTCACTCGTAGCTAAATCATGCAAGGTTAAGTTGGCCTGCACTGCTTCCCAAGTCGCTCCCGGCTTTGCTGCCCTGGGCTTTGTTTGTCACCAGCTTAATCACATCTCTGCAAAGCACTCACTCCAGAAGCACGAAAAATCTGCTCAGTCAGTTACTAGCAACGCAAGTCAGGTTCAAGTTCAGCATGGAAACACCCACTGTTTCCTCCTGGCCATCGCTCTGCTGGTTACCTAGCCACAGCATGGGCAGGGGTGCCTACAGCTGTGAGGATGGTGGGGATTTGGGGCTGGAGGCTCAGCCTTTGCTTCCTGGCAAACCCTGGGAACTGGCAGTGGGAGAGGTGATCGTCAGCTTGGTACAGCCTCCTTAGGCTGCCCTCGCTGCCTCTGTGCAATCTCTCCTGAATTCACCAAGTCAGCATCTTTAGCTGAGATTTCTCTGCAAAAATTTTCAGACAGACTTTTCCTTTCGCTTGTTTATGAAAAACGTAAGAAAGGCTGTTTAAATTCAGCAGGCTGCCCTTAATTTCCCGGTACAATAAGGTCACTCCCTTCCCTGGGAAATAATTGTCCTTTAACTACGTAAATGCCAGCGTAGCTCTGCCTCTTCCCTTGCATCCTTTCAGGTTTCAATGTGATGCCACCAAACGTTTTTTATTACCCACTCCTCTGCCCTGTCATGCAGGGCTTCGGGACCTTTGTGCTTTCTCACTTCTCTGTGCCCCCCATCTTTCCAGCCAGCCCTCAAAGCCCTTCCTACCTTTGTACCTCCTTCTCCTCGGCTGTAGAAATACCTGTCCCCAAGACAGAGCAGCAGTCCAGAAGTGGTGGTGAGACTGCTGACTCAGGTGGGCTGGGAGACTCCCCCAGGTTGAGTACCTGGCACATGGATCACCAAGTCAAGATCACAAACCTACACAAACCCCAGCCTTTCTTTTTCCCTTGAGTTCTGTTTGTCACAGCACCAAAGGCTAAAACAACTTCCCCTTCTTCTGTCTTTATCAAAGTGGAGAACATGAGCCAGGGAAGTAGTTAAGGAGTTCAAAACAAGGAGGAAGTCTGGCTCTTGTAGGGACCCATCTCTGTGGCTGGCTGCTTCTGAATATGTCAAGGGTACGTGTCAAGAGGACGGAGCCAGGCTCTTCTCAGTGACGTCTAATGAAAGGACAAGGGGTGACAGGTGCAAGCCCAAGCATGGGAGGTTCCATCAAAACATAGGGAAAACCTTCTTTATGGTGAGGGTGACAGAACACTGCAACAGGCTGCCCAGAGAGGCCGTGGAGTCTCCATCTCTGGGCACATTCCAAACCAGCCTGGACACATTCATGTGTGACCTAATCTAGGTGATCCTACTTTGGAAGAGGGGTTAGACTAAATGAGTTTTCAAGGTCCTTTGCAATCCCTACCACTCTGTGGCTCTTTACTCACTTGTCATAACTAAGTTTGCATTGGGCACCTTTTGCCTCATCCAACGATCTTTGTACCTCAGAGAATGCATTAGTCACCACAACAGCATCCCATGGGGTCCCCTGCTTCCTCTTTTATTTATTCTTGTCTTCTTAGAACAGCTGATATGGGGAAATAAATCCTGGTCTCCCAGCATACACCCATGTTCGTGTTTTCTTTAAGAATGAAATGAGATGAAAGCTCTGGCTGCCAAAGTAAGATGCAGAGCACGATACAAGAAATAAAAAATAGAAAACGGTTGGGGAGGGAAGCAGCAGCCTTGTTCTTACTGACTTCAGCTGGGGTCAGATCACACTCAGGTGTTAAAAATTAACATCTCATTGCCAGCTAAGGAGTGATTTTAAAAGGCACCTGCTTTTTCATTTTGTACATGGTGGGGAGAAGTGTGGTTTAGAGCAGGAGCTTTATGTGTGATCCACATCTTCTGTAGCTGCTGGCCTCCCCTTGAAAGAAGGGAGCAAAACCAGGCTTTCCTAGGCTGAAGTTAGCTGTTGTGATTATTCTACCATGTCTCTGCTGGCTGGTCTCCAAAGCTCATCTCCATGATGGTGTATTGTTTTGTCATAGAAATGATGCAATGCCTTGAGGCTAAAGCCTGCTTAAGCTTAGAAGCCCCAGGTAAGGCTTTGCACCCCAGAAATAAGTAGTGTATTCTGGTAAGTGGAGAAGGCCATTTATTCCATTTAACAAATGTCTCATAAGTGAATTGTTGTTGATGGAACTGCATGTAGGTGGAACTGCCTAATGTGAATCATGTAACAGATTTCTGATTAAGAGCTCTGTCAATTAGGAGAGCCATCTATTTTGATTTGGATGGCTTGGTGTTCAGACTGCTCTTCAACATCCTTATGTTCTCCATGTGGTGTTGCTATCATCAGTTTTTTATGGGATAGCATAAATGCAAGTAGCGTTTTACAGTGATGAAGTGCATAACCTACTGTGGTACTATTAAGCTGTAGTATTTCCACTGAGAGCAGTGGATTTGTCTGTCTCTTCAGTTTCTGTCTCGTCTAGCTCTAGAAACTGAATCCAAAAGGTGAATTTGAAAACTTCCTTTAGATCTAACACTTATTTCTCATCAGCAGCCTTGACATTAGGTGTCTAGACCTTCACCCCAGGTTCTGTCTGTGACCAGTGAAGAAAAATAGGAGTCTGCAGAGAGCTGTTTATTTCACGTGGCTAACAACAGAGGAAGCCAGACAATATCTAAGACTAAGTCTACAACTTTTGTATCTCCAAGGTTAGATGAGACAAATATCACCCTGAGTCAAAATGCAGTGATTGAGACCAGCAGAACTCAGTGCTTCTCTTTGCTGATCCATTCACTGAGCAGACTGTCCAAGAGCAGCACTTGCCTCCTGCCTCACCGTCTGTATGAGTAGCAATCTGGAGAAAGAGCATGGTCACTGGAGTGCCTTAGAGAAATGTCGACAGGTTCAATACTCAGCGAAAATGCCTGTCTGAAGAACTAGGCAGTTCTGATGACTTTGAATTAACAATGATTCCTCCTTTATTCTTCTTTTTAGGGTGAAGTCTTGGGCAGATGCCTTTGGTGGGGAACTGTACTCCATTGTGACTAAGTATTCAGGATCTCTCCTGTTACAGAAGGTAGGAAAAAGCTGTGAAGGGTCCCTTGGTTTCACATAATCTCTCCACTTACTGCTCCAAGGTTTTCCTCTGTGATGGAAGACAGTAAAACACAGGTCTCCAGTTAACTTTCTGAACAGTGCCAGTTCAAATACATAAGTACAGAATCACCATTCTCCATGAATGGCTGAGGCTGATCCACCTAATACCTTTCCTGCTTTCACCAGCCATGGCAAAACACTGCCTACATTTTCCCCTTTAAAAAATACTTGAATTAAGTATTTTTCATGTTTTGCCTCTGATCATTTCATGCCCTTCCATAATGATTCTTCATCTTTTTCTAAATGTGCATCAGTCCCTAATCTCCTGCTCATTGCCATCCCATTGTTCCCTCATGCAGCAATCCAGCCAGCACTCTGGTTTCTTTCTACTTTCTTATCTGTCTTCCTCTAGTCACTCATTGATTCTTAGAATTGTGCCCCTAAATTTCTGCTTTGACCAGGATCTCAAGGCAGATGCTGTGCTAGCTGTGAACTTCCAGTGATGCAGAACTCTGACGGGCTTGGTCAACAAACCCTCTTGCTTTAAACTCTGCACCAGCATTAAATGGTACAGCTCCAGGGGCTGTAGAGAAGTTGCCCTGGTACCTTGATGTTTGAAGTCTGGGGTGAACAGCTGCTCCTCTGTCAGGTTTGACGTCTGCACTGTGGCAGAAGGACTGTATGGCTCAGCACAACCCAAGTGTTGCTTAGGGGGCCCGGTGGCTGCTGAATGCATCTGAAGGAATGCAGCCCCTTCCCACTTTATGTGGCTGTCTGGTTGCTTGTCTTTTCTCTTTCTCTGATTCTTCTCTTCAACACAAGTTATACATTACCTCTGTGGCCTTCTAAGCGTTTGTTTTCCACCCTTGTACTAGTAATGACACCCACATCTCCTCGCAAAGAATCATTCGGATATCGCTTGCCTTGCTGCTGTGCTCTCTAGTTCCCCATCCCCACCATGCTGTTTTCTGTTTGAAGTAAGGTAACATCTCCTGCAGCATCACCTTTGCTGGGCTCAGCATCCATCACAAAGGTCTGTACTGATCATTGGCTCTTTTTAGGAGGTATGTGCTACCCCTCAGTAAAAAGTGTAAGCTCTGGTATGGGTCACTTCATGCACGAATTGTGAGGCAGCTGTGTTAGCACATAGCTTGGCTTTTAGCAGCTTTGCTCTTGAACAAAAATTCACAACTCTGTCAGCTCCTTGTGTAAATCACTGGGAGCAAGGAAGACTAACTTATGATTAAGAAGAAGCCTGAATGTAACTTAATCCGATCTGACATTCGTGTCAAGGCAGAGATATGTTTTCCCTGATGGTCTGACAGCCTCATAAAATAATAGCTCTTGCACGCCCTGGTCCACATTCATAGAGTTTTGCTCTTTGAGAGCAAAAGGTGTTTAGTTTGCTCTTGCATGTGTTGGGGCCTGGATGCAGCTCAGAATGATTGCACTCTGCACAGTTTCTGAGGCAGGATGCGGTGCCACCTGGGACTCAGAGGGAAAGTGTCCTTCATTAAGTCAGTGTCACCATTCCAGCAGGGGACATAGATGACCTCGATCCAGCCTTGCTCTCTTAACATTCCAGCAGAGTCATCTGTTAAATGCATGCCCTGTCCTGTCCTGCCCTAATTTTACTTAAGCAGTTTAAACAGCTCGGGTTTACCTTTCAACCTCAGGTCGCACTTCTTGAGCTCTTTAATTTCTCTTTATTTCTCTGGGATTAGGGAAATAGCAGTGGATGATCAGACAGCACCCACTTCCTCAGTTCTTTTCTCAGCCTCCATTTCTTCAGCAAGCACCGAGTTGGACACTGTCACAAATCAGTATCTCAAGGTAGGGACCGTCCTGGAGAGCACCCTCTGCATTCCTGATGCTTAAAGCGCTGTAGAAGGAGAGCTTCAGGAGGGCACAGACAGGCTTTCTATTAATAGGCAACCTTTTCATGCTCTGTAAGACGCACCTTCGCAAACCTCAAATAGCTTTATGTAGATTACCACACTGATGCAGATTGAGGGCGAGTCATAGAATCACAGAGGTTGGAACAGACTTCCAAGTTCATCACATCAGGCCTGGGGAGCCAAAGACACTGAAGTCTGGAAATCCAAACATGTGTTCCCCAGCCACCTTTTTCTTTTGGACCACTGTCCATTTTTCACATGAAATGTCTTTCTGTATGCAGAAGGGGGCAAGCACTGTGCAGAGGCTCAGATGATTCTTTTCTCAGCACTCATTTGAATCAATGAATGTTACGTCTTTGAGGAAATGCAAACGAGAGGTAACTGCACCTTCCATAGCTTCATTTCTCCCTCGTGCCTAATAGGCTTCGAGTAACTGGATTACTGTTGCTTTCAGAGCCACATTTGTTCAGTTTTTGAGTGTTTTGCATGTAAACCTTCTCTTTGATACTTAGCATAAACATTCTTCCCTGGCTTTGAGTTTGGTTTTGCTTCTTTAGGGCTTTTCGTTTGCTGCCCCAAGAAGAACTCTGATACCTTGTTGCAAACCCAGTCAATTTCTTACCAGGCTTCACTGTTTCAGAGACCTGGTGAACTGGTAGAAGACATCCCTTTAATTCACAAGGGCAGGTTTTCCTCTGAATCTTGCAGTTTTGGAAAAGATTCTCTGTCCCAAGCTGAGGACACTAAAATTCAACTTCACAGAAGTAGAAATAGCTGAAGAGTGACTTTGGCTTGATGGCTGAAACCCTCCATGTATTCTCCTGACTGTTATGCAGCAGTTTACATAAGCTTGCACACTTAAACCTGTCTGAGATATGATGAGACTGTAAGCAATTGATGGAACTAGAGGGAACGGCCACAAGTTTTGCCAGGGGAGGTTCAAACTGGATATTGGGAAGAATTTCTTGTTGCTAGACATCGAAACAGACCGACTAAGGAAGTAGTGGAGTCACCATCCCTGGAGGTATTTAAAAGACCTATAGATATGGTGCTTAGGGACATGATTTAACGGTGACCGGGCAGTGTGGGGACAATGGTTGGATTTGACGGTCTTAAGGGTCTCTTCCAACCAAAGCAATTCAGTAATTTCTCTGTATTAAAATGCTGGGTAGGTTCTAGACCCACCCTAGCTGGAGTAAAGTGGCGATATGAAAAGCTGAGTAGGGACACAGCAGTGGCATCTTCCAGAGCTTAGGAACAGGAAGTTTGTACCTGTGGCTTGTTAGGTCTGTTTGCCACAGTCCTGCTGCTGCAGCTGACAACAGAGAAACCAAAGACCTGAGGCCACCAACAACAGGAAGATAGTACAGAGGTTCTGGGCTTCTCAAGGCTTCCCCTCAGATGATAAAAACTCCATCAGCTTCAGCAGGCCCCCAGCTTAACTTTGCTTACTCTGTGTTAACAATCTACTATAGGTGTTTCTGAGAATTGCCTTCTGCTTGCTCCTGCAGCTGAGCTGCCGACTGCCTTTCCGAGTGGATAGGGCTGAGAAAAGACAGCAGGGCTTGGCTTCAGCGAGCTCCAGTTTCTAATAACCACAAAGCATCACAAAAAAACCTACATGGCAAAGAACAGACAAATTAAAGGAGTTCAGTCAAGAGACTCCTTTCCTCTTCACCCAAGAGAGTATCTTTCTCAGTCTTAATACACTTCCACTCTATTGCTCACGCAATGAGTAATGCCACGCTGTGTCTCTCAATGGACTGAACTTGACGGAGGAGGAAACCAGAAAACATATTTGGTGACACAAATGTTCAGATAAAACTTGGGATAATGAGTCCTGAATATTCTACATTTAAATCACCACTGTGGAAGGTGAATCTTAATGAATTGCTTCTGGTGTGTGAAGTGAGTACGAAGTACTAGGTCAATATGAAAATATTTTCTGTTAGATCAGAGTTAACACTTTGAGTCTTTCACAGCATCAGACCCTTTTAGCCAGTTCTTTCAATCTCAGAATGACAGGATGTTAGGGATTGGAAGGGACCTGGAAGATCATCTAGTCCAATCCTCCTGCCTCAGCAGGAACACTTAGATCAAGTCACACAGGAACATGTCAAGGTGGGTTTTAAACATCTCCAGAGTAGGAGACTTGACAACCTCCTTGGGCAGCCCCTTCCAGTGCCTTGTCACCCTCACCATGAGGAAGTTCCTTCTCATATTTATGTGAAACCTCCTATGTTCCAGCTTGCACCTGTTGCCTCTTGTCCTATCATTAGATGATACTGAGAAGAGCCTGGCTCCATCATCCAGGTCATTAACAAACAGATTGAATAGGACTGGTCCCAGTACTGACCCTTAGGAGACTCCACTAGATGCAGGCCTCCAACTAGACTCTGTCTCATTGACCACTACTCTCTGGCTTCTATCCTGCAGCCAGTTCACTATCCACCTCACTACCCGAAAGTCCAGGCCACACTGCCTCAGTTTGGCTGTGGGAGACTGTGTCAAATGCTTTACCGAAGTCAAGATAGACCATATCCACCACTCTGCCATCATCTACCCACCTGGTTCTGCCCTCAGAAAAGGCTATTAGGTTGGTCAAGCGTGACTTCCCTTTGCTGAAGCCATGCTGACTGTCCCTAATGAGACTCTTGTCTTCACTGTTCCTAGAGACAGTGTCAAGGATAAATTCTTCCATCACCTTTCCCGGGATGGTGGTGAGGCTGACCAGTCTATAGTTACCTGGGTCTTCCTTCTTGCTCTTTTTGAAGATTGGAGTGACATTTGCTATCCTCCAGTCCCCAGGCACCACTCCTGAACCTGTAGCTGATTCCTGTCCTGTAAATTATAATAGTCTAGTAACCTGAACTTGAAGTTCAGATCACACAGGTTGATCTTGGTTGGCTACAAGCACCAGTGTTGCCATTTGCCATGGACTTTCAGCCATGGCATCTAGTAGAAGTATTCAAATCAAAGGTACTACCCTGTTAGGCACTTTTGAGAACTCTTGCTGTGAATATTCATTAATAGCAGGAGATCTTAGTGGCAGCAGTACAGATACAGAATTGTTTTCTGGATCATTCATAGGAAGAAAGCTCAAAAGGGATCTGAGCTCGGAACGGGTGTAGTCCTTGCAGCAGACTAAAACTTTGAAGCAAGATTTTTGGGGAATAAGAGCCATTGGTCATTTGTGGTTTGTTTTTGGTCTTCCCATCTCTAGCTAGATCCCAGAGCTGAAGCGTGTGTGCAGTATGAGCAGGCTGCTCGTGGTTGCTCGTGGTTACTTTTACTCTGTTAACATCTGCTTGTCGGTGCATCAAAAGCAGGTTAAACAAAAAAATGTATTTGAGTGGTAACGAGCCCTGTTTTTGTCAAGATGTGACCCAAGGTAACCGATGGCAGGTCACTTAGTAAAGCTCGTGCTCGCCCATGCTGGGGCAAACCCCCCCCTCACTAGCTTTCCCAGGAGAGATTACCCTCCTCCCCCCGAAAAGGGCCTGATTAAAGCCTGGCCTGGCAGAGATCGCTTCCCTCCTGCCCAAGCCATGACATGAAACTAAATGGAAGAGGCACCAGCTGGGATGTGTACCATGGGCTTGTGAGTAGCCAGGGACCTCTGTCAGGGGGTTGCGGTTGCGTGTGCCATTTTGGGCAGCTAACCTTTGTGCTCAACCCGATCTTCCTCTCCCCAGCTCATCCCAGCTACCCAGCTGCAGCAGAGGGGATGCACGTCCTGGTGTTTTTAATCCAGTAAAACCCTTGCTGTTAATCATGCCAGACAGAGCAAGCAGCCTCCCTGCCATGCCTGCTGCAGGCTGGATGCTGCTGCTATTTCTGTCTGACCTCCTCAGCCAGCCCCGTCCTCAAGGCGTTTCATACTCTGCCTGTGCTCAGCTGCCCTCCTGGATAGTCAATGAGCTTCTTGAACAAAAGGAGCTCCACTGCTCACCCTAAAGACACCCACCCACCC
>JAOXOE010033075.1:0-10494 GCA_028565055.1 Phoeniculus purpureus
CGGCGGGGCTGGGGCTTGGGTTGGGGCTGCTGCTGGCGGCGGTGCTGAGCGCCGGGGCATCGGTGCGGAGCTGCCCCGTGCAGAGCCTGGGCTGCAAATGCGGGGCCGAGCGGGCCAAAGCGCCCGGCGGTCCCGCACCGCCCCGACGGCGGGTGGTCTGCAGCGGGGGGGGGCTCCCCGCACCGCCCGAGCCGCGACTGCTGCCCGACGGCACCGCCACGCTGTGAGTATCGCGCCCCGCGCATCGGCCCCCGCCCCGGGTATCGCTCCCCTCGCCTGGGCATCGTCCACCTCCCCGGAACATCAACTTTCCGGCATCGTCCCCCGGCCCCTGACATCGCCCCCTAAGCATCAACCTTCCTCTCCAGCTGTTCCGGTCAGAGGGGTTGGAGCCCACGCGTGGGTCGAGCCGAGCCCACTCCGGGGAGACTGGGGCAGCGGGGAGACCCCCGCATTGCCCCCCGCCCTTCCCCCCCGGGTCTGCTTTGCAAAGTGCGGGTGGGGACCAGGGCGAAGAGGGCAAAGCCCCTCGGTGCAGGGGAGCCCAGCTCCAACAGCCCTTTCTTGCCCCTTTTCCAACTTATTTTCCCGTTTTCCCTGGATTAGCGACTCCGCGCCGCCACAGACTCTACCCGGTCCCGCTCCACTCGCCTTGCAGGGAGGGGAAGAGGAGGGTGTCGTGGTCGTGGCGGAGGGGACCCCGCAGTTCGGACCCCGCAGCGCGGGTGGGGAGCGGCCCGGGAGCCGGGAAGGCAGGAAACGGACTCCCCCCGCCTCCCCCCGCAGCCTGCGCTGCCCCGGTGCCGTGGGAGGATGTTTTTGTTTGAAGGCGACTGCTCTCCCTGCAAATATTGGCCCCAAAAGACATCAAGAGGTCGCTGCCGGGGGCTCCCGGTGCCTGACAGCCCCCCGGGTGCGGGGCACGGGCTGGGGGTTGGGCCGGCGCCGCTCGCAGCGGATCGCAGGGTTTATTTCTAACTGCGGAGGAGAGGGGGAGTGACCATCGGCTTCGGAGGGCAGCGCTGTCGCTGCGGGGAGAGGCTCTTAGCCCCACGACGGCGGCCGCGGGTCCCCCACGGGTCGGTTTCGCGGAGGGTCGGGGCTGTGCGGGGCTGGGGGCTACTGCACTCCCCTCCCGGTCTTTCTGCTCTCTCGGGCAGGACCCCGCAGCCTCTCGCACCCCGCAGCCGCCGCTGGGTCTGGGCATCTCTCGGTTTCTCGTGGGACACCTTGCAAAGGGGATTCGTTTGGGGATGGGAGAGGTTGCGGGTGGACCCAGCCGATGCTACGGTCCCACACGCCGAGTGGGGCAGGGAAACACCACGAGGGGGGTCTGCAGTGCGAGGGTCTGGAAAGAGCGCGGGTGAATGGTGCTGGAACAAGCAGCCCCAACGTGTCCTGGGGTGGGGGCTGGCAGGGAGCAGGGCAGGAGGTGGCTAGGCTCCCCGTCCTGTGGTCCCTCGGGCTTTGATCTTCACTTCTGTCCTCTCACAGCCCTTCCTTCTGTGTCAGCCCCTCGAAGACACCCACGGGGATGTCTGAGACCTCCATCAGTTTGTGTTGGGGAAAAGGATGCAATGAGCCGCTTACCCGGGAGCCCCCAGTGCTGTGGGGCCTGGAACCATGACCCTGGCCAGGAAGGGAGCCCCCCAGCACCCCTGTGCCAGCCAAGCGGCTGAGGTGGGCTGTGCCTGCTGGGACAGGGGGGGTTTGGAGCCGTCTGTAGCAGGGCTGGCTCCCTGGCAGGGCCGGGATGAGCGTGCAGAGGCATTACTCCATCCCACTACAAGGTGATACAAAACCTACAGGCGTAGGCAGAACCCTACAAATCTGTGGTGACCTGGGCTCAGTAAACATGATTTATTCCAAACCCTTTCCAGATGGAACAATCAAAACCAGAGGCTCCAGCCTCAGGAGCGTCTCCTGGAGCTGCCGGGGTGCTGGCAGGAAGCGGAGGAGGCAGCGGGGTCCAGGCACGTGGCAAGGGCTGCACGTGCCTTGGGGACACCCCACTGGGAATAGCCACATAAGGAGCCCTGTTAGGGAGACAGGGCTGAGCCAGGCTCCCACACGTCCTGGGGCTGCCCAGGACCCTCTATGCCTCCGGGGTGCCCAGGCAGGACCCAGTGGGTACCCGGGGATGCCCAGCATCCCTGTTGCCCCAGGACCAGCATCGTTGGCTGTGTTTTGTGCAGAATGAAGTGCAAAAGCAGAGCCTAGTTCAGGCTTCTTTGGGTCCTGCCCTGTGTTTGGGCTATGGAGCAGCTCTGGTGCTGTCCTAGCCCCAGGCGATGGCAGGGGATGCAGAAAGGGCAGGAGGAGGTCGGTGGCCACAGGAACTCTGTCGCCCTGTGGGTCCCTCACTGCAGCTCTCGTTGGGTTTTTTCCCACACTCTCAGTTTACTTCTTTATTTATCTTTAATTACGAAGCCTGCGCTGAGGAATCTGAGGCTTCTTCCATGGCAGCTGCTGCTGATTTACCCCCCACTCCTGGGAACCACTGGCTGGCACTGCAGGCTGCCATGAAGGGACGAGGGATGAGTGATGCCCATGGCCTTGGGCACCTGCCCTGCAGCCAGCGCTGGGCTCAGCCGCAGGTCGTGGGGCACAGGGGAGTTTGCTTGTAGGGAACCATCTGCCGAGCGGAGCTGCAGCTCCTTTTCTCTCCCCTCGGCCCCTCAGAGGGATCGGAGGGAGCAGAGCAGAACCCAGGCTGGGCCCAGATGTGGAGCTGTAGAAATTGACTCCACGTGGGTGTCGAGGTCCCATCGGGGGCCCAACAGACAGTTGATTCAGTGTGATCCCCAGGGTGAAGTTCAAACCCAACGAGGTCAGATGCTGTCGCTTTTGTGATTCAGAGTCAAAAGAGGGAATAAGCAGTAGAAAAGTCAGGAAGAAGAAAGGTTAAGCCGGGGCTAAAGAGCAGTGGGGAAGTCACCACTGTGGGATCAGTCACTTGTTTTGTGGTGCTGGATGGTCACAACTGTGGGTGCTGAGCAGGGGTTTTATAGCAGTTCAAGCCCCAAAGTCTCCACCTGGTCCCAAGAAACCATCCTAGTGCACGAAGGGGCTAGGTCACACCAGGGTAGGAGTGGTCTGGTTCTGCTCAGGCTCAATGGGCATCAAGCAGCTGGCCAGGGGTCCCTGCACAGTTAGCTGTCTGCTGGATTGAGATCCATGAGCAGCCTTAGTTTTTCTGTAGGTGCTTCCATCTGACCACAGGTCCCCTGTCGGAGGAGTTTTGGGTTGGAAACCACAGGGGTCTGAGACAGAACTGACACCCCAGTTCAGTCTGGAACAATGGGGAACAGCCTCAGCATGGCTGGAGGTGCTGGGAGCTGGTGGCCCTGCTCTGTCCTTGTGATGGGAATGATGCCCAGGGCAATGACACTGGAGCCCTGGAACAGTGGGATGTGGAGGTGGGCACTTTGGATCCTGCCATCCTGGCTGCATCCCACTGTCCTTCAGTCTTGACTTGTGCCGTGGGGTGAGCGTTGGCTGTGGGGTGAGCTGTAGGTGTGAGGTGAGCTGTGGCTCTGGGATTGAACAGTGGCTGCAGGGATAGAGCTGCCTGTAGGCAGAAGCGCTGCCTTTGCTGTGGGATGGAGCTACCATGGGGACGCTTATGGGGTCTGATGAGTGGGATGATCACAGAGGTGTGACGTCCCTGTGCAATACCAGCAGCCATCAGAGAGCCATGAGCTCTCTGCTCTCTACTGAGAGGTTAATTCCTGCTCCCAGCTCATCACAGGCAGGAAGGATTTGGGTTGTCCCCTCTCTTACAGCCCTGCAGATCTCACCCTGCTGAGCCTAGGGCATCGCCCTTTGCCTGATCGTGCTCCAGCCTCCCAGGACCAGGGTCTTCCCGTTGTTTGGGAGCAGAGGATTTGTCACCTCTCGCTGTCCTTCAGTGGCTGCTGCAAAGTGCCGGGGCTCTGCAGCCTATTAAGAGGCTTCATAACCCCATCCCCGTCCCACTGACCCCTGTGCTAATCAGCAAATGGAAAAAGCCCCTAACGAGCCGCCCGGTCCTGTTGTCACCCGGGCGGGAGCCCAAATCTCTTCCAGATGTGGGCTCCGACCCCTCTGCACAGCCTGACTGCCCCCAAATCACAGGCTGTCTGCGGGGAGCCCGGGGCTCAGACTTAGGGCTCATTCCGCTGTTGCCTGGGCTTCCCTGGCCCAGCCCCACTGCTACTGGCCCTGTGCAGGGGATTCTCCCCAAAGTCCTTCCAGTTTGCTGTTTCCTGGGCTGCAGCATTGGCCAGGCTGGGTTGTGGGGGGCTGTGGGTCGTGGTGCTGGTGGGTTCCTGAGGTTTTGCCCTCTCTCTGGGGCTGATTTCTCCTGGCCAACAGAAGCCTGGGGTTGGGAGAATAATTTTCCCCGTCCCAAACAGCCCGGTGTGACATGGGGCTAGAGGCAGCACCCCAGGCACACGGCAAGGACACGGCGAGACCCCCTGAGCATCAAAACCCATGGGGGAGGGGGTGCCCCGGACCATGTCAGGGGGTCTCTGACCCCCACTGGGCTGGGAGCTGCGGAGTCCACACTGGGATGCTGCTACCTTCCCAGTGTTGGAGCCCTCAGAACCTCTGGCTAGCCCCAGGGCCCCTCTTTTCTCCTCCGCCAGCCCCTCAGCGGAGCAGCGGGCTCAGCTCAGGGCGCAGCCTGCGCCGGATCTGCCGCCAGCATCTGCTTCGAATTAATGCACTGGAGAGCAGAGCCTGGTGGCTTCCCCACCCCCTCCGCAGCCCCCCCTTTTTCCCCTACCCAGCGCTGCCCCGGCTGTCCTGGGGCCGGGGAGCCCCCGTCTCCCCAGATCCCGTCTAGGCTGGGTCCAGAGGAAGTTTATTGTTCCAGCAGCCCCGTTTCTGGAGCCGTTATTTATCCAGTGGATTCCAGGGCGCTTGGAAAAACAATCCTGGTTTTTTGCTGTTGGCTCCTCTTTTCGAGATGAAAAAAGAAGTGGGGGGGAGGGATGGGGTATCTCTTCATCTCCCCGCCTGCAGCCCCGATGGGAGGCTCCTGAGCCCCTTCCCAGGCTGAATCCCCCCTGGGATAGGATGATGGTCCTTGGGGGGCCCCTGGCCGTCCCCTTCCCAACGGTTCTCTCTGACTCTGCTTCTGGATCTCGACGTTGTCCCAGGAGACTTTTCCAGCCCCGGCTCAGTTTGCTGGCAACTGGGTGGGCAGTGCCCAGTTCCACCAGGCCAGAGGATCCCGGGGCAACTGGATGGGGGCTGGAGGTGCTGTTTGGGATGGGAGGGCTCTGGGGTGATGGAGGAGCACTCAGGTGCTGAGGGCTGGTGAGGAGTGTGGGGTCCCCGGTCCTTCCCATTGTGCTCCAGTCGCTCTAGCCAGCACTGCCAAGGTGTGGGGTGCCAGGCTCTCGTGGGGTGCCCAGCCTGTGGGCAGCTTTGGCAGTGGGGCACCCCATCACCTCTGCACCCTCAGCCCCACACAGACCGCAGGGACATGCCCCAGCACAGCCCCAGGCCAGGGCAGCAGCTTTGGAGAGCCAGGGCAGAGGTTGGGGTTTGGTTCCAACCCCACTGTTCCCCATTCCCACAGCTAATCCCTCCTCCTGGCCAGGTGAGAGAGCTGGGGCAGCTCTTGGGGTTTGAAATAGCCCAGGGGGTCTTGGTGCCAAGGGCTGGGAACCAGTGTGGGGTCCCACTGCCCCAGCCCAGTTAGGCTTAGGGTTGGGGCTGGGGCACCCTGTTGGTTTACACTGCAGGGTCCATCCTACAGCCCAGCTCAGCCCCATCCTACAGCCCAACTAAGCCAAACCCCAAAAATGGGGTCTCTGGGGGGTGGGAAATGCCAGACATGGCCCTGGTGGAAGCAGTTTCCAGGTTGTTGGAGTGTCTGGAGGGTCGTAAGACCCCACAGATGCGACGGTACCGGGTGGCAGCTGCAGCACAGGGCTAGGGGCTGCCCTTAGGGGCCTGGGCAGGGTCCCACACAGTGGGGCCAGAGGAGCTGCAGCACACAGGGGCCATTCAGCCCCGTGTAAACACCCTGCTGCCGCCCTCACAGAGCTCGATTGTCCCTCACACCAATCCCTGGACGGGGCTCCAGGTGCCCGCCTGGCCCCCACTGCCCCTGCTCTGCCAGTGGGTCCCGTTGTTGGAGCCTGTTACCCACCCTGAGTGGGTGGGAGCATCTCCGGTGCCCACGCGGCCAGCCCAGAGCTCTAGGGTGGCACCTCTGGTCCCCCCTGGCTGGCTCCAGCCCTGTTCAGGTCATGGATGGGCTTTAACAGGTTTCAGGGTGGGTTGTAGGGTGCTGGTGCTGTCCCACTGCTGGCACCCCACAGGGGCCCCTTTGTGCCACCAGAGCTGTTTCTGTTGGGATCAAACGGTGCTGGGAGGCTCCTGATGTCTAGGGATGCCGGGACTGGAAGTGGGGAGGGGGTTCACATTGTGGGGTGCCATAAAGACCCATTCTGCCTGCAAGGACCTCAGGGTGCCCTTTCAGAGTGGGTGCTGGGTGGGCCCACACTGCACCCCTGCACCCAGGCTGAGGTGCAGGAGTGATGCCCCAGGAGCATCGTGTGGCACCAAACTGTGCCCCAGCCATGCTAGCATGTGCCAGGGCTGTGGGGCTGACGGGGCCGGGCAGGTCGAGTAACAGGGCTGCTCCTCTCCCTCTGCTCTCCCCACAGGCTGCTGAGTAACAACAGGATCATGGTGCTGGAGAACGGCTCCTTCGCCGGGCTGCGGGCACTGGAGAAGCTGTGAGTGCCTGCGGGCAGCGGTGGGGATGGGCACGGGGTGGGCAGCAGCAGGGAGTGGGTGGGTGTCTGTGGGGTGCCAGTGGCACTGCACCTGGCATTGCTGCTGGGGCTGGCACCCGTGGGAACCCAGGGGCCCCAGAAGCTGCAGCAGGGCTCCGGGTTTGCTGCTGGCACCCATGAGCATCCTGGGGACCCCAAGCTGCATTGGTGCTGGCACCGATGGAATCCTAGGTACCCTGAGGGCTGCATGGGGGCAGGCACAGCACACAGGGTCTGCCACCGGCATCCTGGGGACCCTGGGCGCAGCAGCAGCAGGGCTGGTACTGGGTGCAGGGTTCACTACTGGCATCCCCTGGCATCCTGGGCACCCCTGAGACTGCAGCAGAGCTGGCATCAGGGTGCAGGGTTTGCCACTGGCACCCTCACGCATCCTGGGTATCCCAAGCTGTGGTGGGGCTGGCATCCATGGGATCCTGAGGACCCCGGGGGCTGACACTGGGTGCAGGGTTCACTGCTGGCACACGTGGGATCTCAGGAACCCCAGCGGCTGCAGCAGGGCTGGCACCCGTGGGCATCCCAGGGGCTGCAGTGGGGCCGGCATGGGGTGCAGGGTCTGCCACTGGCACCCATGGGCTCCCAGGGACCCTGGAGGCTGCAGTAGGGTCAGCAGCGGGTGAAGGGTTTGCCACTGGCACCCTCGGGCATCGTAAGGACCCCGGGGCTGTGTCGGGGCGGGCGGCGCTGGGGGGGTCGGTATGAAAAGAGACATTGTACCCCCGAACAAAGTGGACGCTATCATCTCCCCATGAAAGGGTCTCTATGGAGAGAGCTGCGAGCAGGGGAGATTTATGGCCCCATATGGGATTGATCTGTAGGTAGGCGGCAGCGGGACAGGCGCACTGAGGGCGGTTTGTTCCCCACTGCGGCCCCACGAGGGTCCCGCAGCAGTTCCTGCGCCGAGAGGGGCCGGCTGGGCTCAGGGGGACGGTGGTCCTGCTGATGGGGTCATGGACACCGCTGGACATCCTCTGTGGGCTGCGGTTGTGGGGTCCCCATCCCTTGGGTGGTGGGTCCCTGCCCCACAGGGTCTGGCCATGTGTTTTCCCCACTGCTTTGGTCACCCCGAGCAGGGACAGGGATCAAGAGATATGGGGTGGGCACCTGCCCCAGCCAGGGTAGGGGCACAGTACCTGCCTGCGGGTGCCCTCTGGGGTGCTGGGTGCCTGGCACTGCAGGGCATTGGGGTGGGTTTGAGATTGGGAAGCTGTGGGAATCCCCACGGGACTGGTTCTAGAGGCAGTGGGATGGTGACACTTCGGGGACCCTGCAGTCCCTCCCACAGAGTCGAGTCCTCACCAGGGTGATGCCAGGCGTGGGGGCACCCTGTGCTCTCATTAGCAGGACGGACTAATGGGGGAGCGGGCACTGTGCTCACTGGGGAGGGTCAGGGTGGAACTGAGGGGTTGGCAACCAGGGCAACCCTTAAAGTTCCTGTGCTGTGGGGGAGCTGCTACCCCATATCCCCTCCTGCTCCTTCATACCCAGCTCAGGGTGGAGAGCAGCAGGTTTAGGGGGGCTGAGGCTGTCGTCTCCTACCCCAGCTGGCATCACCCTGCTCTGCCCTGATGGCTCTGACAGGAGCCCTAATTGTTCTCATGTGGTGGGTTTGGGGCAGATGGGTCTCGGTGTGGGGGGCTTTGCTGGTGTGGTGGGACGGAGCAGAGTGGGGGCGTCCTGAAGCCCCCCACTTCTCATCCAGGGGCTCACAGGGAGTCCCTGCCCACCCCACTGCAAACTGTGGGTGTTTTGGTGTCCCGATGCAGCGGGGTAAAGCCAGTCCTGGGGTGTTGGGGTGTGTGAGGCCCCCCCAGCCCCTCGCTGCTGGCATCTGGGTGATTTGCAGCAGCTTAATGAGATTAATGAGGGCTGCAGCTCGTTAGTGCAGCCCCGCTTGGGAACCGCCTGCCCTGGCTGGGGCCAGCACTGACCCCGGGGGGGCTCCGGGCTGCCGTTGGGGGAGAAGGATTCTGTCCCTCTGTCCAGCTGCACCCAGATGGACGCGACCCCCCTGCCAGGGCTCTATGGGGTCCCTGAGCATCAAGTGTCGCTGTGCACACAGGGCTGTGGTGTGTCCCCATGGCTATGGGGTGGCCCTGTGTCTGTGGGGTGTCACCATGGCACAGAGCTATGGGGTGTCCCTGTGACTATGGGGTGTCCCATGCCCACGTGGCATCAGGCTGCTGCCAGCCCTGCCCCTGGAGCACGTCACCCTGCTGGGACTGGGGCAGGATGAGGGGACTGGGGGCTGGTGGCAACACAAAGCCGGGCTCTGTGGTTACAGGGTGTCCCCGGAGCCGTGAGTGACCCCACAACAAGCACCACAGAGGCTTCTATAAATAGACCCACTGTCGCCATATGGATCCCATTTCCTCTGCCACCAGTGCCAGTGCTTGGCTGGGGCTGTCTCACTAGTCCCAGGGACTGGCTGTGGCAGCCGATGCCACTGGTACCCCCCACCCCCGCAGACCCTGGTTAGATCCCTGTCCCCAGTATCCCAAAGGGGCTTCCTGAGGACCCCCAATGCCTTTATGGGGCCACATGTTGACCGAGGCTCTGACCCCACAGGCAGGAGGTCCCCCAGCTGAAGGTGGGGGGCACTGCCAGCACACCATGCCCAGAGGGGCTGGCACCCCCCCATCCCAGAACTGCGGGGATTCCCACGCCTGACCCACACCCTTTGGGGAGGTAACGAGGGGCAATGGGGTGGAAGCTGCTAATGAGGCTCCTGCAGGGGGGCTGCAACGGTGGGGGCTGCCGAGGAGCCTGTGATAGGCAGAGGGGGACTGGGGGTGCCCCTGGGGGTGCTGAGGGGAGATCCCAGCTGCCCCCCTGAGCTTGCCATGTGTCTCCCCACAGGGACCTGAAGAACAACCTGATCAGCAGGGTCCAGCCCGGAGCCTTCCTCGGCCTCCCTGAGCTAAAGCGGCTGTAAGTGCCGGTGCAGCGCTCCCGGGACCCACCCCTGGGGCAGTGGGGTGCCCCCAGCCCTGACAGCATCCCCCCTTTGCCTTGCAGGGACCTCTCCACCAACCGCATCGGCTGCCTTAGCGCCAGCATCTTCCAGGGGCTCCCCAACCTCCTCAGGCTGTGAGTGGCCCCCTGGAGTCGCCCGGTGCCCCACACCCTCCAGAGGAGCCCACCGGGGCTGTCTCAGTGCCGCATCCCTGCCTTTCTGACTGCTGGGCAGGGGGAGTGGGTTTTCAGGTTGTGGCTGCCCCGTGCCCACCTTCGTGGGCTGCCATGGGGGGGCCGTCCGGCACTGCGAGGGGCTGCAGAACCTTCCTGCTTCCCGTCCCACTGTCCCCCCTACATCACTCCCACCCTCTGTCCTGCAGGAACATGTCCGGGAACATCTTCTCCAGCCTCCCACCCGGAGTCTTCGACGAGCTGCCCTCGCTCAAAGTCGTGTGAGTCAGCGCCCCGCTGGGACAGGGGGTGTCTCGGGGCTGGCGGCACCCGCCGACCCCAACCCCGGCCCCACCCCTGACCTCGTCCCCTTGCAGGGACTTCGGCACCGAGTACCTGACGTGCGACTGCAGCCTGCGCTGGGTGCTGCGCTGGGCTCGCAGCCGCTCGGCCGCCATCGCGGAGCGGACAGCCTGCGCCTACCCCCGGCACCTGCGCTCCCTCGCCCTGCGCAGCGCCCGCGATGCCCAGCTGCGCTGCGGTGAGAGGGGGCCACGGGCGGCGGCGG